>PVKA01002163.1:28904-130550 GCA_004027165.1 Ctenomys sociabilis
AAAAAAAAAAAAAAAAAAAAAAAAAAAAAAAAAAAAAAAGGGAATATTTTCCAAAATCAAGATGTGTGAACAATCCTGGTGTGCTTTTTCTCAAGACTGTGCTCATTCTAATTTATTTTTGATTCTGTAAGAGCTGCACTCCTAATTTCTATTGATTTACTAAACAGAACAGTTAATGATTGATTGATCACTCTTGCATATGTCTATCTGGTAATCTGAGCTACTATTCTGAACATAACAATATGTAATATAACCCCATTATTAATTTACTATCACTGTATTTTGAAATTCTGTACCATTATATGGTTTTTGTTTTTGTTTCATTTCTTTAAAATTAAAAATAATTCAAATTTTTGAATTGCTTCTGAAACAATGGCATTGGGAATTTGCTGGGGAAGACATGGGACTTTGCTCTGAGGAGCCTGAGCACAAGCTATCGCACCACTTATTGGTATCTTCTGCAGTTACTTTCAGTAATATTTTATATTTTTCAATGTACAAGTCTTTTGCTTTCTTAGTTACACTTATTATGAACATTCTAGTTTTTTTAATTCTTTGTAGTACCATAAATGGGATTGTTTTAATTGCCTTTTCAGACAGCTTTTTGTTATTATTTGTAAACATAAACAGAAGTGACTGATATTGACGTGTTGGCATCATAGTCTGCAGCTTTGATGAATTTCTGAGTCACTGTGCAGAGCTTCCCTGCATGAGAAAGGGCACTCAGTGCTCTCAGCACTAGAGTCACTCACGTGCCAGCAGAGGTGCTTCCTCCTGGGCCTTCCATTCCACCTGCTTGCCCAGCAGCTCTAGCAGGGCCTTGCGGGGCTGTGCTGAGCAGGAAGTGAGCCCAGGCTCCTCGCCTTCCTGCCCTGCTCTTGGAGAGCGCCTATCCAGTTTGTGCCACTGAGATGATGTCCCTGTGGGCTTTTCACACATGGCTCTTATGACATCATGGCACAGGCATTGTATTCCATTTTGAAAGTGGGGTATTTAGTGGATAAAAGCGTGTTACAATTTTGTCAAATGCTTTTTCTCAACTCTCAACTATCAAGATATCCTGTGTTGGGCTGGCCAGATAGCTCCATGGACTACAGTGCCCACTTAGGCAGACGCAAGGACCAGGGTTCAATCCCTCACATGCCATGCCAGCCCTGCCTCCAGGGCACACTGAGACCCAACAGAAACTGGACATGGTGGCACATACCTGTAATCCCAGTGCTTGGGAGGCTGAAAACAGGAAGATCACTATGAGTCCGAGCTGTGTAGTGACACCCTGTAGAGCCTGTACTAAATAAATTTTTAAAAAAGATATCCTAAGTGACTTCCTTAGCCCTTCGTTCCATTAATGCAGCGCATCATATGCATCGGGTTGGCATGGCATCATCCATGCATTGCCAGAGATAAATTCCAGTTGGTCACAGTTCATGATCACTTTAATGTAGTCCTGAATCTAATTTGTCATTATATTTTTTGAAGATGTTTGTGTCATTAGCAATCAAGTATCAGCTACTGTTACTGTTACTGCAGTGTTCATATCATTTTGGTAGTGGGATAATACTGACCTCGTAATATGTGTTTGGAAATGCTTCCTCCTCTTGAATTTTCTGAAACAGCTTGAAAAGAATTGACGTTATGTCCTTTGTGGTTTCTAGAATTCTCTGGCGAGGTCATCCCACATTGGGGGGGGGGGCACATGTAGACAGCTGATCCGGGCTCTTCACCAGGCAGAAGAATGCTCAGGCCTCCTAAGTCTTTACAATCCTGAGTTGATGAGTTGTGTGTTTTAGGAATTTATAGGGATAAGTTCATTTATTTTGTTATCCAATTTCTCTTTTTTTCCAATTAATCTTTTACTTTTTGTTATACATGTCAGTACTTTACAGAAGAAAGAACTCCTTAATGTTAAACTGTGATTAATTATATCTTCTGGTTTTTAACGTTGAAAGCTAATTTTTACACAATTATAACCAGCACACATAATTTACATTCTAATTACTGTTTCAACTCTAATCAGTTCTTCATTTCCTCCGCTAGCACACACAGGGCAAGGCCTTCACCCATCAACTTAGACAGGGATTCTGCTGTCCTCTCAGCTTTAGTCTGGAGGTTTAGCCTCGTGGAATCTGTGTGTACCATTTCTCTGGACATCTGGATTGCTCTGAGTCACAGCAGCACCTAGAGACGGCAGAGACAGAAATCTGTCCCCAGCATAGTATCCCCTGAAGCTAGAGTGCTGGCTGCACGCCCCCAGTCTCTCTCCCCGGGCATTGTGGAGTCCCAGTTTTCTCCTGCTCATTCTGTACAAAGCCAGGCAGAGGCGTTAGGATAGAAGTGCACATGGGCCAATTGCACCTTCGTTTCCTGCATCTCCCAGCCTGACATGCTTTCCTGTAACTCCTTAGATTTGGACAGAAGGAATGCTAGAGGCTTGGGCACCCTGAGTGCACTGGACACTCGTACAGTGTCCTCTTTACAGCATGCAGAGTGGTAGGTGCTGCAGTGTCCCTGCTCTTGATGCACTAGGCTGGAAGTCCTGATGGTGGGAGTGCAATTGTCACCAAGACTATTTGTCTGTTTATGATTTTTAAGTCAAAGTTTCCATGGGAAGAAAGAGGGTCTTGGGCCTACTCAACCCTTCATCTTACCTATAACATGCTCCATAAACCACTTAATTTCAAATTCTCACCAAGGTTTTAATGAATGGTAGGACCCATAGAAAATAATTGAAGTAATAACTTTTATTTATATATTGATATTTTTAAGGTACGGCAAGGCAGACTGCATTCGTAACTGGATCTTTCGGCGCCCCAAATTGCTCAAGGCCGCCTGCCTTTGCTGCTCCTCATGGCATTATTCAACTTTTCCAAAGGCTCAGGCATTTACACTCCTTCCTACTCACAGATAGTTCGATCTTGTCTTTCCGTCCATCATGTTTTCCTCCCTCTGTCTTCTAATTTCTTTCTTTTTCATTCTTTTTATTTCCTTCTCTCCCCTGAGCCTCATCCTGCCACTTTGTGATAGATGCCAGTGTGAAATCAGGACCCACACTGACAGAGCCCCTAGGAAGCGGAAGCCCATGAACACCACCCTCACAAGGCACATCACCACAGTTGCTGTTTAGAATAACTAAACTATTAACTCTTAAGTTAAGTGGCCATAGGCCAGATGCCATTTTTATTGAGTGGAAAGAAAATTCCAGTACTTCTGATTCATCTGTCTATAAGCTTAAACCAAAGGGAAACTTGTTCTAGAATCCAAATGAATCCCAGATCAGGGTTGAGTCTATGTTTTGTGCAGAGGAGGGAACCAGGCTGTGGCACCATTGTCCTGCAGCTCTTCACCCTCAGGTCATGCCTGTGATTATGAAACACCCACCTCTAGCATTTTTTGTCATAATCCCACCCACATCAATGGAAATAAGCCACAGAAGGTTTTCTCCCACTACTACTGTTGCTTTACATCAGAGAAGATAATCTTCCTCAGAGGCTCTAGGGCTGAATTTCTTTAAATCCCATCATTAGGCATTGTTGACATGCCCTTCTAATGCTAATCACTGAGGAAAAAGAGGACTGCTATGGTTTCTCTAGAGAAGGCATGGGTTACCCTGAATATGGGTGTGTTTTCCTTAAAACAAAGCTCAGATTCTGGGAGGAAGTGAGAGAGGACTCCTGTGTGGCACTGTCTGACACACCCACTCAGATCACTTCCAATGAGTGTGGCCTTGAGAAGCCAGATGTGTCCCTTCGCACCCAGGGCAAAGCTCAGCCTCAGAACAGAACCACAGCCAGGAGGTGGCTGGCTCAGGTCCACATGCAGTCTCAGTCTTGGCAATGGAGCTTCTGCGAGGATGAAGACATCTGGCATGTTCTTGGGATAGCAAAAACACAGACAGGCATTTCCTCTCAGTGTCTGTGCCTGAGCACGTTTCTTAGAAGGTAAAACCATTCTGTCTTTAGCCACTGACTTTCAGGCAGGTCCTGCGCTCACTGGGAGCAATATGTCATGGTTTCTGCCCACGCAGTGACCACAGGCTACCGGCCATAATGTCTCAGAGCACACAATGAGGACCATGACACAGCTCAGCACTCTGGGAATAAGTGACAGCTTCTCAGAGTAAGTGATGCTCAAGTAAGGACCAGAAGGTGTCTCCACATCGCGGACATAACACGAGCCAAGGCTGAAAGGTCAGAGAAGCCTGTAGTGCTACAGCACATAAGAGAAATCCAGCAATCCTGGAGGGCACAGGGGGAAAGGAAAGGTTGTAAAGTAAGGGCCAGAGCATGAGGAACTTTTAACTATAGGAGAGCTTTGGAGTTTGCACCCATTCCACAAGTAATGGGGCTATACAGCAAATAATCTTGAATTAAATAATGAAATGTAACTTACAGGAATAGAAACATAGGCCTTATTCTCCCACCAATATTTAGGCAAGGCATCTTTTCCAGAAACAAACAGTGGATATAGTTTTTTAAATAGTAGTTTGACTATTGGTGACCCTTTGTAAAATATTTAAGATAAAATGTCAAGGATAGTCACAATTTAAATTTAACTGCACTTTTAAGATATTTACTGATTTTCATGTAGCTCCTTATCAAATAAAAGTGGACTTGACACTACTCTTAAAGAGAAAAACAATGCTGGTCAATAGTTAGAGGGGCTTTTTCATACAGGAGTAGGTAACAAAATTCAGCTATACTCAGAAAAATATTTTCATTTCAAGTAAAGTAAATCTACTTAGCATGCATACAGAAATAGGATTGTGTTGAAAGGGTGCAAGCACATTCTCAAAGCCCCGGGATCAGCTAGGGGTGAAGACTAGGTGGGAAGAGGAACCAGCATGGCCACCTGATTCCCCTGCCTCGCTGATTTGTGCTGCAGTCTGACACCGGCTCTCCACATCTGCACTGCAGCAGGTCAGGGAGACTACTCACCTCATGTCAGTGCAAGTGATGGCATGAATGAGCTGCAGTTTCTGAATTGAGGGTCTAAATTTTATTTAAAAAATTGATATGACCATAGAGCATGACATGCACAGCCCTTGATAGACAAATGTCACCCAGTATGTTCAATGAGGACCAGAACTCCAGCACCAGGAAACACACCTCTCCTGCCTGCCTGGTACAATGTACTTGGAAAACACTCTCCTGGCCTGGTGTGTGTGGCTACAGCTGGAAAAGACCCTGAGAGCCCACATATATATCATGCTAGTCATTGTACTAGTTCATTTTCAGTAATTTAAAAATGCAGCAATGGTCTATCTCACTGTACTTACCAAAGAAATAGCACCTTTCTGATAATCCTCTTTATATTTACAATTCATTATTTAATTATGTAGAGAGCAGCTCCTAAGCTGATAGTTTCAATCAGTGAGACCCTAAAAGTGAAGCCAAGCCCTCCATGGAGGATAGTCTGCCCACAGAGGCTCTCTAAGGTCTTCCCATGGGCTCTTCCTGGATGCACTGACCTTCCTATTGATCCTTAAGCAGCCCGATGAAGCCTTCTTTATTGTATGACTTAAGTGTGTGAGATTAGCTCACTCCTGGTGAAGCACACATGAGGATGCAAGAGGTCAGAGTGACAGTGACCTACGCAGGGCATGTACGCGGAGGTCACTGGCTGGTTGGCCACCTACTCCGGTGGCCTTAGCACAGAGCCGCATGTGCAGGCTAACTCAGACATACACCTATAGTAAAAGGAGCATGATAAAATAAAAGTAAGTTTTCAATCTGTAGACAATTCCAGCGCCTCAGCCTTCCTTTCTGGGAGAAGACCCTGCAGTTACACATATCTAGGAGTTGATTAAAGGTTCCAATGGCTTGATGGAACCAGAGCAATCCTGGATTTCAAGTCCTTGGTTTCACACCACATGACTAATAAACAAGGCTCTCACACAAATGTAATTTTAACACACCTTGAGCATATCTGACCCTGATAAGGCATAACTCAGAAGGCATTTAAATGGACCTTAAGCCATTCTTCACACCTGCACACACTACACATCAATCTGATGGGTGGAATATTTGCCACATCACAAAATAGGAAAACCAACACCAGCACAAAGCACAAGGTTCAATTTCATGGATATCAATCAGAGCACAGATCAATAGATGATGGGGTGAGGGCCTGGATAAACCCTCCATCTCCATCAGATACCTGTCATTGCAGAATTGCATCCAATCACAAATGAGGCACTTACACCTAGCACGTTGTTAAAGGAGAGGTTGGCAGAAAAAAATCAGGATTCTCCTTTTTTCAGTAAAGTAAGAAATAGCTCTTATGAAAAAGACTGAATATCCTCTCCCAGGTTGGCAATTGTGTTTCTTCAAAGCATACTCAAATACACATCTCAAGCCTTATTTCCATGATATTGTGAATGTGCAGCTACAGATGCATTGAAGGAAAGAGTGGCCTGATTGCTTAAGGTAACTTTTTCTAGGAGCACAGAGATTGCAAACTCTTTTTTTCCCCCAATATCTCTAGTTATCACAGATTTTAAAAATGTTTTTAGAGGGTATACTGCCATTAAACAATGGATTCAACACATCTTTTTTGGATAATATATGCTCTTAGGAGACAGAAAGGGTGCGTGGCTCTAGTCCACCGTGGGAAGAAGCCACGAGGGTGCCTTATCTGGTTGTCTGTTTGGGTCAAGGAAGCTTCAGCAAGGAAGCAGCCCTCAGGGCACTGCCTCAGCACACCCTGCGCTCTGCAGCTTATGCCACTAGGTCTGGCTGGCCTCTCCCTTGAGGCCTTAGCAGCTCTCTGCCTCTGTCAGCTACATTTTTCCCCATTATTTTGACTCTTTCATCCTAATATAACTCAACAACAGCATTGGTGTGGTCCTTGTATCTTATATTCTGGTGATCTAACTAGCCTTTTAGGTTTATTTCAGAAGAAAGATTTTTTTTTAAGAAAATTGCATCCATAAATCAGATTTGATAAGAAACCACTACAAAGAGATACTGTTAAATTCAGAGCAAATGACAATCTTTAACCTATTTCCATAGTTAACTGAATTTATAGGGAGAAACACTTGACTACAGTCAATGTTTGCAACAATGCATTCATAATTAAACTTGTTTTATAATTTAGGAATGCACTTATATAAGCTTAATTTCCTTAGTTTACTAGTGAAATATGTTCATTTACTCATAAATATAAATTGGAAGCAATTGGAGAATTCATCTCCAATCCTACTGTAAAGAATAATAAGGTTTCTCAATCTCTAAATCTATGAATTTCTACCTCTAAAAGCAAGGGTTCTTTGACTGCTGTTGTTAGGGCCCAATAGTTGTAAACTGAGTCTAACGGATGCCCAAAACTTGTCCTTGCTCTGTCCTTTGCTCCAGACTGAAACTAGGAAATGCCTTGCTCTCTCCTGCCCACAGCCAGAAGCTCGAGGGCTAGCGACTGCCATGTGCTCACAGGACAGGGAGTGACCTGCTGGAGACTCCAGGCCTAGGGCAGCTGCAGCCCTTGCTTCCACCAGGAGTTTCACCCTTCTTCCCAGCCCACATAGCCACCGTTACTGTTCCCAGAAGCCCCCAAGGATTCACCTGCTGGCTTTGACTTGGATGCAGTGAATCAACAGCAAGGGCCTGGCATTTAGAGATGGTCCTTTTGGCCCTGCAAACAGCAGCCATACATCAGCCTTGATAAGAAAACCGCCTCAGGTCACTGCTGCTCCTGTTTTCATCTCTCATTCCTTCTTCCCACTGTGCACGGTACCTCTGTGCAGGAGAGCGGGGACTCACTGCAAGGGTCCCTGATACCTGGCGCTGTGAAAGGGGTCCCCAGTGTTCCATGATAATTTGAAACTTAGCCCTAGTCCCCCAATTTTATAGAAAAGCACATCATGCCTGAGAAGGTTAAACACATCTCGCATAGCTCCAGATCGATTACTTACAAAGACAGGCATATAATTAAGTATTTATTTATTTATTTTTCATGTATTTGGTACAGAGTCTCACTACGCAGCTTGGAATCACAGTAATCCTTCTGTTTTTAGCCTCTCCAGTGCTAGAATTACAGCCTGCACCAGCACACCTGGAATTGGTAGCTCAGGTGCTTGGGGGGGGGGCTCAGTATTTGGTGCTGGTATTGAACCCCGGTCCCTGTGTTTGCCCAAGCAGGCACTTAGTCCACTGAGCTATTGCCCTTGTCTTTTAAACAAGCCAATGATAATATGAAGATAAAAATTATTCTGCACTAATCATTCAATTATTAGTGCTTTTTTGATGTCACATAAGAGGGCATGATTAGAAATTCCTAAAATAAATTAAACGACAAGATTTTTTTGGGTCCATGCAGCACACCTGAAACAGCTCATGTTCTCAACAACTCCACACATCTTATTTTTACCTTCATCACTTTTGATGCAGGTAGGAAGAGCCGAGGACAGGCACCCTCTGGAGGGGCACTGGCATTCTTCAAAGGACTCGTGGCTGCAGAACCTGGCAGAGGCCTGCACTTGCCAAACCCATTCACTGCTCTTTCAAAAGAATCCAATTACTTGTTAACTCTTACTGGTGTCACAGTTTCCATTAGCGTTAGTTTGTTGGAAAATTTTATGTTCCCCATAGTTTATCCTGCCTCATTTCATAAAATAAATATAAATAGATTAAGTACTTTTATTTCACAGCAGATAAAGAAAATCCCCAGGTGAAACACCAGCCATGAGGTTTTTTTATTCATAGTTATTCTGCAGTTTTGCATTCTTCTAATCGTTATTACTGTTTCTTTAGTTCCAAACAGGTACCCCCAAATGGGTACATTTTATGTCAAATAAAAATTATTATTATTATTTTATTTTAAGGAGACAAAAAATTACAAAACATGATACAGAATTTTTAAAAAGATGACAAGGAATTAACAGGGTCAATAAAAAAGGTCCGGCCAAATAGCTCAGCAGATTAAAGCACCTGCAAGCAGGCTCAGCCGTTGGGGGTTCGATTCCTGGGCGTGCTGTGCCACCCTACCACCAGGTGTGAGCTGAGATGGCAACTGAGGCTAGGCATGTTGGTGCGAGCCTATAATCCCAGCTGTTGGGAGACTGTAAAAAGGCTAATTACTACAAGCCCAATCTAGTTATGAAACTCTGAATACTGTGTAAAACCTTCTCTACAATGTACACACACACACACACACACACACACACACACACAAAACCAGAATCAATGAAACAAATTAGAAAATGCAGATACAACTACATACTCAGCCACCTGATCTTTGACAAAGGGGCCAGACATATGCACTGAAACAAGGACAGCCTCTTTAATACAATGGTGCTGTAAGAACTGTCTACACGCCAAAGACTGAAGCTAGATCCGTGTTGATCACCATGAACTAAACTGCCATCTAAGTGGATCACAGATCTAAATACTAAAACAGAAACATTAAATCTACTGGAAGAGAAAGTAAGTAGAAATCTTGAAGGCATGGGGGGTAGAGAGAGTTCCTGAACAAAACTCAAACTGCACAGGAAATATTTCAAAGAATCAACAACTGGGATCTCATCTTACTAAAAAGTGTTTGCATGTCAAAAGAAATCACCAACACAGTAAAAACTATTTTTAAAAGATGGTAACTTACAGCTCTTGTTCTCTATGTATAATTATTTAAAAGCAGGTATCATAAGAGTGTTTTCTACTGACCATAATTATTTTCGAGTTAGATTGTTGCTCTGTAATTCAGGCTGCCCTTGAAGTCACTACATTGCCAGACTTGCCTCCAAGTCATGGTAATACTCCTGCCTCAGCCTCCCAGGTGATGTGATTGCAGACATCCAGTACCATGCTTAGCTTCTATTCACCATGATATTTGGCAATTTTTTCATTCAAAATCCATCTCTTTATTAGCCCTATTAAGTACAGCTCTAATATATATGGATGCCTAAACATAAAATGAAAACAGTAAAACATAATTATCTCATGCCGAAAGATCATCAGAACCTGAAGTATAAGCATGATAGGAAAGTGGAACAGCTAAATTCTACATACAGATATGTTTTACTAGGCAACCATTTTACATTTAAATGCAAATATAAATGACAGTATTTATGAAATCCCACTCCTTAAACCTTTATTTCTGAGCACATGCTGGCAATGCATAAAGTTTTCTCATCTTAGGGAGTGGTGCCTGCACTTGCCACTTTTTGGTTCCTTAGTGTTTCTCCTCCCCTCCCATCTGCCTTCCTCCATCTCTGCATCTCCTTTCCCACTGTCATTAGTATGGCTCATATTACTTATAGCTCATCTTTACAATACATAATACTTACATTCACTGTGGCACTCATCCAAGTGATGCGAGATTCGATCTGTTGAGGTTATGATAACCAAGAGCAAATCTCTCTCCACAATATAGCACCTGGGGCCAAGCCATTTTAATTAAATAGCAGAAGGTGTGATCAATATCTCTGGACAGATAAAATGGCAACATATTGCTGGAATAAGGATCTAGCTAAAAGATCTTCACACTAAGCAGTCTCTCCTTGCTGTGCACCTGACCTCAGTGTGACCTCAGCAAGTCGCATGTACGTCTGTGTGTCACATGACACATCCTGTACTTACACACAGGAACATGGAAAGACAAGGTGGGGGGGGGCAAGCAAGCCCCAGGCAGCGGGGCAGAGGGACTGATGAAAGAGGAGACAGAGAGACCTGGTGTGCTCAAAGAGAACAGAACCCCAAGTCCAATCTCATTTTTACCCTGAACATTTCAAGCAAGCAACAGATAAAAATCAACTCAAGCAATCTACAGTCTACTCGGTCCTCCAAACATTTACTAACTTCTTTACATTTCAAACCTCACTGGCAGAACTGAAGAGCTGTCTGCACCACTTCTTGTCCCTCTTGAATTCACCCCTTCCCCTCCCCATGCTCCATCCCCACCCACAAATAGTGCATGAGGCCACCTAGGACCTCTGCCCTACTAAGTTCCCGATAGCTCCACTCCTCATCCTGCCGGCTTCTGGGTAGCGTCCGGGCTCCTCATGCTGGCCTGCTGGAAGCGTTGACGTTCTCCTGGCTCCTGCAGGTCTCCTCTTCACTAGTCAGCCTTCGTGTCCTCACAGTTCACCAGCTCCTAGCATTTGCTAGAGGGTTCTCGTGTCAGTGCTGGCATTTCTGTTGTTCGTCCCTATTTACAAGTGCCATAACAAGAGTACAACGTGAGTCCACGTTTGCACACCATGCTAGTGCCTGCTCAGGTTCCCTCAGAAGATGAGTGGAAACTACTCCAGGAAATGTTGCTTATCTGAGCTGCGGTACCACAAAAAGTCACTGGAGTAGGGGAAAGGAGGTCTCTAGGAAAGGACTTTGCAGAACTCCAGGGGTCTAACCTGGTTCACTAATGCTGAGTACACCCTAAGAACTGCTCTGGGCCAAGGCTCCCATCTGGCGGCTGTTCTGGCTCCCTGTGAGGCCTGCTTTCTGCTCATGACCTGGGTGTCTATGGGCAGCATGGCACATCCTGTTTATAAAGCCTCACCGCCTTTTGGGTACAGTCTGCCTTGTCTATGTGATAGTGTACGTGAACTTTTGCCAATTACACCATACAGTACAGTACTGTGGTTTTATGTTCCGTTACACATCACAGTACTGCCCTACAATTTATGTGAAGGAAAGTAAAGTCACGAGTTAGGGCTTCCTTTCAGCATTTCTTTGCTCTGAATCTGTAGTGTATGTGCCAGATACAACTCCATGTGGTGCCAACTTCTTTTAACAACATGGTCCCAAGCCCCATGTGTGGTCGTTAAGTAAAGAGTGTCTGCAGTTCCCATGCATGTACCTTGTGCTTGGATTTCCCTATCAGACCTCACCCTCATGCATTAAAGTTCTCTATCCATTTGGATTTTCCACTTGGATTCTAAGACAAATGTCAAATTCATGCATCTGAAAGTAAAGTGTTTATATTCTCAAATCCAAGGCTCCACTAGCTTATGCAGGGCAACAGTTCTTGGGTCATGCTGGACTTTCCTCTCTCCTTGACCACTGTCACAAGCACCTCACAGTAGGTGACCTCAGTTTTCAGGACATCCAGTTGATGGCAGTGCCATGGGCCCATTGCTCCCACCTCTGGGGAGCGAGCTCTCACCTGTGCCCCTGCACTGGGCTGCAAAACCCTTCCACATCTCCACACATTATCTTGTTGCTGGGACAGGTTTCTTAGATTATAAGAAAATAAGCAAGTAAATACAGTTTATTTGGGAGGTGTTCCTATGACACACTGCTAGAAATGGGAAAATAAGGTCATGAGGATAAAATTCTTCAAAAATCCATTTGTAAAAGCTTCATTCTTAAAACTTTAAAAAAATTCCCTCCATATTTGCTTTAGAACACACCCCAGAGCCATCCCATGATGGAGTGTGAGAGCTGTGGATTTATCTACGATCATCCAAGAAGCAAATCAGACCACAGGAGTTGTGAGGGTGTCGATACCCTCTCGACTGCTCTGGCACTCAGAGCCCCAGCTGCCAGTACTGAGCGTGAGGCAGGCCAGGCTCCCACAGCCCCGGGGGAGAGCGCAGCAAGGGCAGAAGGGCTCCCTTAGTGCCAAGGACGAAGTCACCCTCAGACCTTGGGATGGGAGAGTCAGCACTGGATCTGACTTATTTCTGTATTCCTTGTGCTCTTAACATAGCTGGACATGCTGTAATTATACCCAGATAACTGGGAAGACCCAAATAATTACCCACAAAACACCCAAATAATGGGAAAAAGTAAACTAAACCCAATTTCTTGAACATAAAACCATACATGATATTTGTCAACTGAGTTTTTATGTATAAAGCTAAGAACAAATTCCTATATTGAAAGAAATTTTATTTTGAACAGTTACATTTAAGTATTCATTTTATTGGGTTTTAACAGTTAGATGTACAAGTTTTCCCTTTTGGGGTAAATTTAGAAAGGTTTCTGGTTATGGAGTTGTGTCAGTTCTGATTTTCACCTAACAAGAAAGCTGGAGGAACTGTGAGCAATAAACTCTGAGGACTCTGGATCAGCACTTTGCACATGTTAAAACCAACAGAAATATATTTAAACAACTTTCCTGTGGAACCAGACATTACAGTAGCTAAAATTTGAGTTGTTGGAGTTCGAATGTGATGTGTGTGCACATTCGCTGTGCATGTGTGAGTCCATAGAGCTGTTTCCCCTGTTTATCACTGCTGTACTTTTGAAAGCCAAATGCAGAGAAAAGGATCATATCCATAGATCAGACCCTAAATTTAGTGTCCCTCTAGACTTTAAATGGCACTGGAACACCCATCTCTGACAAAAGTAAACAAAAAGGGGGACTATAAATGAAGGACCATTTTGTATCTGTATGTACAAATTAGTTAGGATAGATATATAGCTACTTTCTCTTAATTCAATGAGAAGAAAGATTTGTACTAACAGTGTTTGGACAAGATATCATGTCTGCATCCTGTGCTATGTACAACTACTATGAAGAAAACAATATGCCATGTATTGATTATTGTAACTGTCCTACTAACCTGTTATGAAACTGTCTCATTGCTATTTGTTTCTCAATAAGATTAATTAAAAAAATAGACTCAGTGTTTACTGCTCCCCAAATTCTTATGCTGATGCCTTTTCAGTGTGATGTTTCTGAGTGTATACTCCTTCAAAATGATTTAGGACATAAGTATGTGGCACTTGCCGATAGGCTAGTGGCCTCCAGGGCCTTTGTTGGCTCTCTACCTGTGTGAGGGTGTATGAAAAAATCCCTTTCGTCACTAGCGAGCTGTGCTTCCTGGACACAACTTAGCTCCTGCCTTATCCTCCAGAGTTCAAGTTCTGCCACTTGTAAGCCTGCTACTTTCTGGCATTGCGGTAAAAACTGGTATCGCTCAGATCAATACTAGGCTTGGAGAGCCCTATTTGGCTTAAAAATGTGTCACAGTTGGTAAGAAGAAGCTACATGAGTGAAGAAGGAAGCTATCAGGCTGAACAGTAAAGTTCAGTCAAAAATTATTCTAAAGAACAAGCGAAAGAATTATGAACATTTTGTTTAAAGTTCTCAAAACACAAGGGGTATGGAAGGTTCACACAGGAAGGAGCTCAGCTGAAGTCAGAGCACAAATGTAGATGAATTAAAAGTGAAGTGCTGTTCATGTAGTTTAAAATTCTAGTGAAGAATTAAAATGCATACCAGAGGTGATGGAAACTGGGACCAACCCTGCAAGAAGCATTCAGAGTTCTGAAGAATGAGACACAATGGCGAGGAGCGTATTAAGCAGGTGAAACAAAGATACAGTTAAGAGTTATTGAAGACACCTGCACAATGCTTCACAATAAGCAAAGAATAAAAATATTTTAAAAACATAAGACTCAAATTAGATAAAAGAAATGTATTCAATTACAGGCAATAAGAGTGATTCCTACATGGGGGAGAAAAGCAGGCCATGCCTCAAAAACAGAAGAATCAGGTCTGCCTAAAATCATTACCTCATAGCACTAAAGCACAAAATCTTCTCCACAGACATGCACAGAATAAAATTTTTAAATTTCATGAACAAAGCATTTTATGAACAACTGGATCCATGTTCGCTTACAAGTGGTCAGCTGCGTCCTCTGAAGAGAGACTGGAATTTGTACACACAAAGTCAAATGCAATAAAATTAAAGAATGTACAACCAACCAAACACTATAGAGTTCAAATGGGTAGTAAAAATAATGGCATTGTAGAATATCAAAATTTATTTGTAATGCAGAATTCAGAGAGAATTTCGAAAGTAACACAGAGTATACAATTGTACTGTGTAAAGTGCATGGGTGGTAACTGCAGATACGGAGAGTCAAAATCAAAAAATATTGCTTTAAATTTTGTGTCTAACTTCATGGAAACTGTAAAGAGATGCATGGGCCTGTGGAAGATTATAAGCAGGTGGAGCTGTACTGAGGATCTGCAGACTTACAGACAACCATGGATAGAAACAGTGCACAAGTTATAGCTCCCAAGAAAAAAAAAACAAAGTTTTTAAAAAATGCACCACAAAAATATAAGCATGCTAGGTATAAACATATAAGAACAATATATTTATGTATAATTTATATGTTTTATGGATAGCTTACTATTTTATTTTAGCTTAGATAACCTATGATATAGTTTAACATATACTACACATGCTTTATATGTACACTATCTACATAATTTTTACATATATTATGTATTGATTACTATATATAATGGCAAAATATGTGTACATATTTAGTAACACTTTTAAAAAGAACATCTAATGCTTGAGAAAATATACAGTAGTTGAAAAAGAAAAAGCGACATCCAGTCAGAAGTTTGCCTAAACAGACAGCAAGACATACAGCAATGCGTCCACCGCACTGCCCAGTGGGGAGGGGCGGGGAGGGTCCTTTCTGTCCACCCGGCACCAGGGCCGGCCCTTCAGCTCTGTCTGCCTACATTCGCATTCAGAACACAAGTTGTAGATTTCTTTAATGTAATCACTCAGGTACTGAACGCATTGCTGGGATGCAGTGAATGTTTTGATAGATTTAGATTTCTGGCTGACTGATTGCATCCGTCCCTTATGAATTTTTCATTTCATTCACACAACCCAGGGAGAAACCAGGAATTTTCATGTGTCATTCTCAAATCATCAATTATATTGAAGAGTGTGCCTCTGGCTTTAAATTATCCCCAAATCACATGTGCTTGTTATTTTTTTCAAAGTAAAACAAATGCAATTATGCTGAAGTATGTCTGAGGCACTGCGCACTGTCAGCCCTATGTGCACAATTGCGCTTCATATTTACTTTGCTATTACTTTTTTATACATAGACTGCATTACTAGAAAATCATCTTAACACATGACTTAGATATTTGTCATCTAGGTGGGTCAACTAGAGGACAAGATATAGCTTTGTGTGTTGAAAGAAATCATATTAAATAATTAGAAAGCAAGATTATGAGAAAACATTTCCTAGTAAGCAGCTCACTGTGTATGTTCCCCTAAGCATTCACTTCTCCCCTTTGTAAGCGTATCTGGTTCCATAGTTCACAATTGCCAGAGACATGGTGAGGAACTAATGCATCTCCAGCTTTGTGAGATAGATGTTACATTAAATTTTTAAAAAAGACAAAAAATAAAAATAAAAAAAAATGGTGAAATTTAGGTGGTCATTGCAATTACAGTTAAGTAACCATTAATCCTTCGTTTACAGTTCTAATTGTGAGGAGAGTCTGTGTTAAAAGTGTGCTGAGGTAAGGTTAGAGACAGAGTTGGAGCGAGGCTTGGATTTGTTTTGTGGCTCATAAGTAAGATTGCAGTTAACGTTATGCTCAGGTTTAAAAATATGGTTGGTTTTGGAGTTAAGGTTTAAGGAAAATAGACTTAAAATCAGTGATGGATTCTCTTAAGAGGTTAAGTTCTTCAGTAGAACCTGTAATATTAGAGTGTGGATAGGAATGAGGTAGGAGCGCATGCAGTGTCCCAAATGGGATTCGTCATAAAGGAAGACTGAGGTTCCGGTGAGGACAGCAGGACTACGGTTGGCCGAAGCCCACTCTGGCGACAAGCGCGTGATCTTCATCTCTCCCGTGTGCACGCGGTGGAGGCATGTCCTGGGAACACAGATGGTGTCGGGGAGGAAACTCCCCAGCCCTCCACCGTCGCCAGGCTGGCTCACCTTCCCTCGCGCTGGCTGCCTGTGTCACTCTGGGAAGGAGCATTAGAATCAAAGAAGAGACGGCGCGCCCACCTGGGCCACAAAAGGGAGTGCGACTCTCCGTGTGTCCCCTAAACTCTGGCTGTGTCTGCTGCTAGCTCCTTCAGCTGAGCTGGCGCGTTAGTGCTCATACTGGGTGCAAAGGGTTAATATAAAAGTAATGCGATGAGTTAATGTAAAACGAAATGTAAAAAATTACTCTGCTCAACTTTCTGTGACCCTGCTCCCTTGTAAGACCGCAAGGAGGCTTGGTGTACCATTGATCAATCATCAATAGACTGAGAGCTCCCGGGGAACAATGCTCCCAGAGAAAATGTACGCTGAGTAATGGTCACGCTGTCCCTAAAGGTACTGTTCTATGTTAAATGACAAATTTGTTTGCCAAACAGGATGCAGTTTTTACCTTTAAAACCTCCGTGCTTCTAAGGCTCTCTCGCCTGTTGTCTGCTCCTGCATGAGAACGGTCAAGCGGTCCCAGGCCCAGTAATAAAAGGCTCATACTTAAATTTTAATTTGGACTCAGGTCTGATTTCTATGCTGAGAACCCATAACAGTGGGCAGTTGCTGTGTTCCTGGGGGATGGCCCCAAAGCCTAGCAGTACTAGGGCTCTGAGGATAGGCCGGCATGCTGCGGGCCACCCTGCACCACCTAAGAAAGCGAGCAAGAGGACGCGAGCTCGCTATGGTCCATGTGAGGTCAATTCTAGTCTTTGGTCATGCTAAATTTGTAAATTTCTTTTACTAATTTTATTGAGAAAGAAGTAACAATGAGACAGTTTCAAAACAGTTTAGTAGTTTTCTCTTCATGTGACTCTCCCCAGGCACACTTTAGAACTTCAATCTCTTTCCTCTGTGGCTCCATAATCTCCTTGTTCAGAAAATTTGGAGCTCACCTGAGTTGCATGATGTTGCAGTACAGGTTCTCCTATGTCCTGAGTCTTCGCTGACCTTGAAAGGCTAGGGCCAAAATGTTGGCTGGCCTTGTGGCTCTTCTATTTCTCCAACTCTGACTTGTAATCTTAGGTTGTTAACCATCCAGAAGAAAAGCTGATTAGTATCCTGCAGCATATGCCATTCGCTTTGTCTTATCTGACTCAATTGATTTTACTTGTTGTACGTTACCTTTTGTATTTCTGCTTTTTGCTTGTTATACTAGGGAGACTATACGATATTTACATATGCGTGTCTGGTTTATTTCACTTATGAGTATATATTCAAGTGGCATCCACTTCAGTATAAATGCTTCAAACTTATCATTCTTAATAGCTGAGTAATACTCCATTATATAGAAATACCACATCTTTTTCAGCCATTCCTCATGTGATGGACATCTTGGTTGTTTCCAAGATTTTGCTATCACACATTGTGCTGCTATAAACATAGGTACACATATATCTCTATGATAGAATGTTTCCAGATCCTTTGGGAAAATTCCCAGTAGGGGGATAGCCGGCTTGAATGGGATTTCTAGTCCTACTCTTTTGAGGAGTCTCCACAGAGTCACATGAAGAGAAAACTTTCTCTCAAGCTCTCAAAGAGAGCAAACTGGTCAAGCATTGGCCGTGACTCATCCACATGGATGACACAGACAAAGGAACTACAGAATAATGTACAGGACTGCAAGATAAACCCTGAGAGGACTTCACTGACCACATAGGAAATATAAAGTTCATGTGTTGGTATATAAGTCTTGATCTACCTAGGTCTTAACCATCCAGCAGAAAAGTATAAAAATGAAGTATACATTGTGAGCCCATAATATTAAGCTGAGCTGTAAATGGATATCATCGACAGTTTCTTTGAATAACTCACTATGGTTGTAGAATGCTGGACTGTGTTGGATTGTGGTGTCGAGTTCAAGCACCTAAGTTAGTTGAATGTCAATGGAGTGCCCACTTTTGACAGGTGTAGTCAAAGAAAGGGGTGTAGAAAGAAAAAATCTTGATGTGTGTGTATAGACAGTACAGTTGGGATAGATAACGCTGTGCTTCTACATAATTCTATGTGAGGCAAGATCTGCACTAATGGTGGTTGGACAGGATATTATGTCGGCTTCTAGTATTATGGTCATCCACTAGGAAAATAATTATTGAATTTTTGATATAATTCAGGTATAAAAAATAAGTAAGCAGCTACACTCTTAATTCATTGATAAGAGATATCTGCTGAAATAATATCTGTAAATATAATATCATGTATGCACCTTGTACAATACCAAAACATTATGAAAACAGTTTGCAATGTATTAATTTATCGAATCTGTATTGTTAAGGTGTCTTGAAACTGTCTGAGTGACATTTGTACTTCAATAAAATGAAAATAAAAAAAAGAAAGAAAATACTAAGTATCTTGACAGGAAGACAAATGACTTGTATACCTTTAAAATGGCTGGAATGGATGCTTTGTGGAATCAGGAATTTGTGTTGTTTTGTTTTAGCAGCTACTATCTGTATCCCATTGTCTGATAAAGTGCATATGAAGAGGAAGAAATTTCCTAAAATTTTGTCAGTCAGTGAATGAAGTGGACATAGTGTCCCATAGCAGCAGCATCAAAATGAGGACTGCAGTCTTTCAGCTACTTTAGCATGTCAGCCCTAAGTGGGAGGGGATTTACCCTACCTCATTACCAATGCCTGTGAATATTCATTCCATGGTGCAAGGCAAAGAGACCGTTGACACATTGTAGAATTGAATATTTTAAGGATATATTTTAATTTTGTAGCATTTCCCATCCATCATATTAATAAATGGAATATAAAATATTAAAAAAAACAATTTAGTAGGACAGTAACAATAATATATTGCATATTGTTGTCCTGTAGTAGTTATTCACAGTACAAGATGCAGACATGATATCTTGTCTAAACACTATTAACTCAAAACTTTCTTCTCATTGAACTAAGAGAAAGTAGCTGTATATTTATCCTAACTATGATATACATACATATATATATATATATATGTGTGTGTGTGTGTGTGTGTGTGTGTGTGTGTGTATGTATCAGATACAAAAGTTCCATTTCTTGTTATTTAGGTCTTGCTTTGTCTTTGTCTTAACCATCCAGCAGAAAAGTATAAAAATGAGGTATTAAAAGTAAAGTCATATTAATATACTGAGCTATGAAAGGCTCAAGTCAACAACTTCTGACATTGCCAGTCATGTGAATAACCTACTACTATCACAGACTACTGGACTATATTGGATTACTTTGCTGAATTCACATGCCTACAATATTTAAATGGCAATGGAATACTCATCTCTGACAAAGCTAAACAAAAAAGGGGGATATAAATGAAGGTCCATTTTGTAGTTAATTCATAAGTTAAGCATTACCATAGAGATGTGCATGTGCAGGAAGCACGTAAAGCTCAATACTCAGTATGAAGCTTCAGGTCTTGGAAGCGTCTGTGGGGAGCCTCGCCAGTGGCTGGGCTGTGGGGCCAGCAGGCACGAGGGGACCATGTTTCTGTTGCAGGTCCCAGCAAGAGGAGCCCTGGCTTTGGCAGCTGCTTCCCCCACTGCCAGCACATGGAGGGCAGGTGGATGGTGTCCTAAAGGAGGGGCAGCACTGCTGGAAGGAGAATGTGAAGGAAGGGGACTAGTGTCACTGGAAGATAGAAGCCACAAGCCCAACTGCAGAGCAGACCCCACAGGGCAGCTACAAGTTCTTAATGTTTTAGACCACGCAGTGAGACTGCAGGGGAGCGGTGCTCCTCTTCACCTGCTGGGGCCTTCTTTGTTGGTTTCTGTTGTGGCTCTGATTTTAATTGGAATCCTTTCTCTGGGTCTCCCTTCAGTGACTCCCAAGGGCCACTCCACAGATGATGTTCCTCATGGTACCTTCATCTAAAGACATTTTAAAACCTGGTCAGTCTTCAGACTACTTTCATATGCTTCTTCTTGCATTTGATTATTCTTGATGTTTCCCTCTCTGAGACATTCTGTTTCTGTCTTTCAGAAAGAAACATGAAGGTCAAGGTCCCATTGATTTTTCATTTTCCTTCATTCATTTCTTTCTGTTCTGTGCTGTCACTGAGCTTGCTGCTCAGTGCTTGTCCTTTCCTTCCTTTTACTCTGAAAGCAGGGGACATGGTAGCTACCACCGTCTTGGCGAGGTTTTCCTCACAGACATGATGTTGACAGCAACTATTGGCATTTTGAAGTTTTAAATGTCTTATATGAATGTCCCCTTGTCTTTAATCCAAATTTTTGTTTTTTTCATATGATTGTGCTTTATTTAAAAATCATATTTTTGTAGAAATGGGAGAGTAACATCTTTCATTTAAAAAGTGTTAGATTCAATGATAAGAAATTGTTAATTATGCATCATTGTTTTAGTACCCATATTAGTCATATTTCCAGCCTACTCCACAGCAAACACACGTAATTAAGAACTGAGCTTCAAGAAATTGAGAATTATGAAACTGAACAGATCTGTACAGAACCTTCCAAAATAAATCTCAAACTTTTACATGACTTTGCTTATAATGTTCACTAGAATATTAAACTGCCATACAAATATTTGTAGTCATATAATTAATAGGAAAGCAAATAACAGATAACTAGAGATACAGCTTTCTGGTTTCAGATATAAATATAAATATAGAGCTACATATTGATTATGTAATAAATAACTTTAAAATCAGACTAAATGGTCAAGTTTGCTAAGTAGCATGCCTGTATCTCTCAAACATAATGGGTAGTATTATGAAAATTCATGTTTAAGGTGCACTGTAGTTCTTGCACTATTATTCAGAGCAAGGAATTTTGGTCTTTTAAAGAAAATGAAGTTACTTTGCAACATAAAATATTTTTCATTAGAATTTTTTTTGAGGTGGGGTCTCACTGTGCAGTTCAGGCTGGCCTTGAACTCATCAGGTGGCATAAGCTGGCTTTGAGCTCACAGCAATCCTCCTGCCTCAGCCTCTGGAGTGCTGAATCACAGGCATGCAGCACCATGCCCAGTTCCCACCAGAAATCAAATAAGAGAACATAGACATAACCACTGTTTTTAGTAATACGCATCTATCCTAATGGTGAATAAGCCCCATGGTTTGTGAATTGGAGTGCAAGGGAAGAAATGAAAACTCAGATTCAAAGTTGCTTCTTGTCATTCCCAGATGCTGGACTGCAGAGGTAGGAAGGTCTGCTGCTCTCGCCTGTGTCCCTAGCACCCTCTACTTCGTGCACTGCTCCTCCTTGCTCTGCCCATTTGCTATTGTGACTGTTTCCTGCTTGGCCGGTCTTACGTGCATACAACCCTACATCTCCATCATCTTCATGGCACTGCGACCCTGGACACAGGCTTCATTTTAATAGGCTACATCTCTGTGCTTTCAATGAGATGACAACCCGTGAGTTTACTGACAGTATGTTTAGGATCTTCTGTCCTTCTGATGTCAAGGGGATTCCCAGCATCTGGCCCTCAGCATTCATTTCATTTCATGAGTGAACATTCTCCTACTCAGGTTAACCCTCTTCTGTTGAGCAGAAGTCATTACCTGAATGAGCTCCACAGAACAGCAAGATGTGCCCATGGACACTGACATTTGCCCTTGAGAAAGCACCTGTCCCAGGGTTTCCCAAGGCCTCCATTACTGCAGCAGCGTGCGCTCATCCAACAGGTTTCAGCAAGTTCTCCTCTCTCCTGGACTTGACCATGGACCCTGTCTCCTCACAACTCAGTGCCAGAGAAAGTTGTAAGTGCTTGTTGATGACACTGAACAGAAAAGGGGATGTTCAAAAGACAGCATATACCCAGCTTCTGTCTTATATTCTGGTCTGTCTTCAAAAGAAGAAGGCAATTGGATTTAGGGAAGAGTAAGTTAAAGTGTCTCATTCAACAATGTCAGTAGCTACTGAACTCTAATGTAAGTAATGACCGCACAGCAACTTGGGATGCAGGCCCAGGAAAGGCACACACCTACTGCTGATGAAGACCACAGCCAAAAGTGCTTCTCTCACTGTGAACAGAGAAGCTGTAATTTTTAACAAAGTGAAAGAAATATAAAAGATTCTCTAATTATCGTTTTTTCTTTCAGGGAAGACTTTTTTTTCAGTTTCAAATTTTTAATAGCCTTGAAATTGAATAATATCACTGGGAAATAATGTCATGTTTCAAAGTTATGTCACTCTGTTTGCAATTTAGGAATGTTATCTTTCCTTTTTATTTATTTTATTTTATTTTATTTTTTTGAAGAACAAATAGTGATGAGACAGTTTCAAGACAAATTAACAGGACAGATTCGATAAATTAATACCTTGAAAAATGTTCTCATAATGTTTTGGTGTTGTACAAGGTGCATACATAATATTATACTTACAGGCATTATTATAGCAGATGTCTCTTATCAGTAAATTAAGAGAGTATAGCTATATACTTATCTTATTTTTTATAGCTGAATTATATCACAGATTCAATAATTAATACTTTCTATCTTGTTATTTTCCTAGTGGTTGTCCATAGTACTAGAAGCCAACATAATATCCTGTCCAACCACCATTAGTGCAAATCCTGCCTCTCATAGAATGATGTAGAGGCACAGCATTATCTATCCCAACTGTCTATACACACACATCATGATTCTTCCTTTCTGTACCCCTTCCTTTGTCTACATCTGTCAAAGATGGGCACTCCATTGGCAATAAACCAATTTAGGTGCCTGAACTTGGCCACACAATCCAACACAGTCCAGCATTCCACAATAATAGTGAGTTATCTGAAGAAGTTGTTGACTAGAGCCATTTACAGCTCAACTTTTTATTATGGCCCCAGGTTATACACCTCATTTTTATACTTTGCTGCTGGATAGTTAAGACTGAGATAGATCAAGACCTATATACCAAAAGATGTAGCTTTTGCTTCTGATGAGGTCAGTGAAGTCCCTCCAGGGTTTATCTTATAATCTTGTACCTTACTCTGTAGATCCTTTGTCTGTGTCCTTCATGCAGATGAGTCATGGCCAATGCTTGACCAGTTTGCTCTCTATGAGAGCCTGAGAGAAAGCTTTCTCGCCACGTGACTCTCCCCAGGCACACTATAGATTATCAATCTCTTTCCTCTGTGGCTTCATAATCTCTTTCATCAGAAAATGTGGGGCACAACTGAGTTTCATGATGTTACAGTGCAGGTTCTTCTATGCCCTGAGTCTTCGCTGACCTTGAAAGGCTAGGGCCAAAATGTTGGCTGCTCTTGTGGCTCTTCTGTTTTTCCAATTTTGACCTGTGAACTTAGGTTGTTAAACATCCAGAAGAAAAGCTGCTTAGTACCCTGTAGCATATGCCATTTAGTTTGCCCTAACTATCTGACTCAATTGTCTTTAGTTGTTGTACATTTCTATTTGTATTTCTTCTTTTGTCTTCTTATACTAGGGAGACTATATATTTGCACATGTATCTGGTTTATTTCACTTGCGAATATATGTTCAAGTGGCATCCACTTCAATATAAATGCTTCAAGCTTATCATTCTTTATAGCTGAGTAATACTCCATTACATAGAAATGCCACATCTTTTTCAGCCATTCCTCATGTGATGGACATCTTGGTTGTTTCCAAGATTTTGCTATCAAAAATTGTGCTACTATAAACATATAAACATAGGTACACACATATCACTTTGATATAATGATTTCAGTTCCTCTGGGAAAATTTCCAGTAGGGGGATAGCTGGCTTGAATGCAATTTCCAGTCCTACACTTTTGAGGAGTCTCCACACTGATCTCCACAATGCTTGCACCAGTCTACATTCCCACCAGCAGTGAAGTGTTCTCTTTTCCCCACAACCTCTCCAACATTTGTTGTTGGTTGATTTCCTCATGAGAGCCATTCTCTCTGGAGTGAGATGGTATCTCAGTGTTGTTTTTATTTGCATTTCACATATGGCTAGAGATGTGGAGCATTTTTTCATATATTTATTCATTTCTTTAATTTTGTCCTCTGAGAAGTGCATATTCATCTCAGATGCCCATTTCTGAATTGGGTCTTTAAATTTGAGGGCCCTGTTATATCTTAGTTCTTTATATATTCTAGACAGTAGACCTCTGTCTGATTGCTTATTAGTTAGTATTTTTTCAACATTTATGGGTTGTCTTTTCACTTTGTTGACAATTTCTTTTGATGTGCAGAAACTCCTCAAGAATAGTTGATCCCAAAGAATTGTTGATATATATATATATATATATATATATATATATATATATATATATATATATATATATATAAATTGGACTTAGATAGCCCATGTTTGAAGTAACTTATTGTGACACAAAATAAAAACATCTCTTTTCTAACCTATTATAGCCACTTACATCTCTAGTCTTATAAATCTTGCACAACAGTTTGGTATTGCATGTTTTCTGGAGGTAAAATAGTTTCAAATTCTGGAATGTTGAACGAAAAAATAGGTAACCATCTGTCTGCCAAGAATTAGATAGAGCTTCTGAGACATGCTTCCTCTTCTCTTGATACAGAGGATTAAGAATTTGTGGGGAAAATTACATTCTAAAATCTTAGTGTACACAACTCCTTGGGGACAAGATTTGTTCCTTGTTTCAAACCTCATTTCTAGGACCAGCCAGATAGCTCAGTGGACTAAAACACCTGCTTAGGCAGAGGCAGTGGCTGGGGTGCAATCCCTAGCATGCTGTGCTGGCCCCACACTCAGGGTGTGCTGAGATGGGCATGGTCATGCACTCCTGTAATCCTAGCGCTTGAGAGACTGTAAACACGGGAACCACTATGAGTCTGATCTATGTAGTGAGACTCCTTAGACATTGTAGACACTGCCCTAAAATACAAATATATATATATATATATATATATATATATATATATATATATATATATATATTCCAGTGTATACATATCTTAAAATTACCCTGAAATGTTTTATGTTCTCAAGCTTCATCTTCTCTTCAAGTCTATTTTGTGATCAACAATTTCTGACATTTATTATTTAATTAAACAGAGCCCTGGGTCTGAATCACAATCAGCCCTTCACAGTGCCTTTAGTTGAGTGCTAAAGTAACTTTAATTTTCATAGCACCTTTCAGTTATTTCCATCACATAATGAACTGCATTTATTATGAGTAACAATGAAGATGTGCATTTGTAATGGCTCAAGGCACACAGAGTAAAATGAAATGACTTCACTTTAATCCTGAAGGCCTGACTTCCTATACAGAGAGCAGTAACTGGAAAAGATGGAATATGACTTCACAATACTAATGCCATCACTTAGTAAATTATGCTTAAATTCTCTTAAATGTCCTTTTTTATATGAAATTGCATGATAGAAGAGTATTCTGTTTGCCTCATGTCATAGCTACTTTTCTCATTGCTGAAACAGAATACCTGATGCCCAAAGTTAAGGTTTATTTCGCTCATGGCTTGTAGAAGTTCTGGCCCATGGTGGGCTGGCTCTAGGGCATAGTAGCATCACATTAGAAAAACAGTTCATGGTGAGCAGAAGGCAGCAAAGACTTGAGGGACAAGCCTGACCTTTTTATGCCCCTTATTTTGAAACCAAACTTTGTGGATTAGATCAGAGCCACACCAGTTAGTGACTGAGCTGGTGATTGCTACCTTTAATGTAGCACCCTTAATCCTATCATTGCTCCATGAACTGGTCACACACTGGACTCGGCCACCTCTGACAGAATCCCACCTATAACTGCAGGAGATATTGGCATGACATGCAGACACAAGTCCTAACACCTAATGAATTAATAAAGTAGGCCAATATGTACTTATAACTGAACTTTGCAACATTGCCTAAGTATGTAACTAAGTAAGATATCACTAAGAAACTTTTTGAGTTGTAACACATTTAATTCTTTACTGTTTATAGCTTTTCCTGTTGGTCTTCTTGGAGCCTGTTCTAATTTTCTCACCTACTCCCATTTCAAGATAGCTATTTTAAGGCGCAGGGACCAGTATTCGATCCCTGGACTTGCCATGCTGGCCCCATCCACGGGGCGTGCTGAGATGGCAATTGAGACTGGGCATGTTGGCATGCACCTGTGATCTCAACACTTGGGAGGCTGTAAACAGGTGGATCACTAAAAGTACAATCCAGTAATGAGACCCTGAACATCTGCAAACCCTTCCCTAAAAATACAGAAAAAAAATTGCTCTTTCACTTTTCTGTCCTCAGCTAGCTTGTTGCTGACACAGCCATCACCACACAGGAAAACACTTGAATTTCCACTTGAGCATTGCCATGCACTAGGTCCGCCTTCATTCTTTCCTGGAGGGAAACCCTCATATTCAGTGAACTGGGGCCATACTTAAACACGGATTTTAGAGTTTTCACTCCCTGACATTCTGAATCAATAAATCAAGAATGAATTTTTTAAAACTAGAATTTTTACTATGCATTAGTTATTGTCCATCAGAAAATCCCATGAATTCTGTCAAAGCATATGTAGCAAACACCATATCTAAAACAATTCCCTAAGAGGAGGGAGTCTGTCTCTTGGCTGCTATAAGCACATAATAGATATTTTGGGTCAATAAATGTATTTGATGTGGCAAAAGATCTTGTGATGTTGGGAAACCTGTATTCTTATTTATGCTTCTAATTATTCTAGAAAGCACCAAGTCACCCTCACCTGGCACGTGACTGTGATGACCGCAGAGGCCCCTCCCCTCCACACTGCTGCTCACAGACAGCCCCTTAGCAATTCCAGCGCACTCCGACTCAAGCACTGCTGAAGTCATTATGACCCTTGTGTGTATCGCATATGATTTTCTTCCTGTATTTCCTGTCTGTACAAAAGGAAATACTTTTATTAATTATAAGACCATTTCTCTTTCTTTAAATAACCCACATAGGAATAGTTTTGTAATTTTATCTCCAGAATCTTTCATGGTGTTTTCCCCTTGTTTTTACCCATATCTGATTCCATTGCTTTGACCAAATAACCACCACCCTGAAGAGTCCCACAGGCCCCTAAATGCTTTTTCACGGTCTCTTCTCTCATAACTTCAATCCATGTCTATCATTTCCTCAGATTAATGTTCCTTTAGGAAGTTCTGATAAATGAGAATGAAGTCATTTTAAAATAATTCCAGGGATTTCCAAATATAATTAATCCAATCTATCATGACACAGCACTGCAAGTAAATGATGCAGATGCTCACACATGAAGCAGCCCTGCAAGCTGGAAGCACAGCAGAGCACTGGGAGCTTAACGTGTGGTAACTCAGAATCGCAAGGGAGCTTACAGAAATCTCTGGCCTCCTGGAATCCTCTAAGCAACTTCTAGTGACATAGGCCTGCTTCCAAGCTGTCATAGCAACTACTCCATGAACTCAGGTGGAAATTATTTTCACTCTTGACTGAGTCTCGTGATACAGCCCCTATCACCCCACCAAATTTAACTCAGCCTTCTGCATTCTAGCACTCTGAAAATGAGCTTTCCATATCTTTCCAAGTCACTATCTACATTTTAATCCCCCCAAAATAAAAGTCCTTGTAGATAAGGACCATGCCTCATTCGCTTCAGTGTTTCCCCCACAAAATGTAATAGAACTGATTATATGCTGTGTAACATTCAATAAATATTTTCAGAACAAAATAAGAGAAGGAAATAGATCAAAATTAGATAAGCCCTGGAAAATCAGTGTGTTGGCTCAACATGCTTTCTTTTTCTATGTTTCTTTTGCTGTACAGCTCAATGGGGACTCCTGCAGCTTCTTGCCGTCATGTGACACAAAAGATGCCACCTAAGCTCAAGCCAGCAGTACCCAGGGTGCTAACACCACCACTGTTGCTGCCGCAGCACCCAGAGCTGTCTTATGAAGTCCTCTTTACCAAGAGGAAGCTCCGCCTGGCTCAGCTCTTGCTCCTGACCTCTTCACTCTTCATTCGCTCTGCCCAATCCACACCCAGGTAATAGCAATTAGTCCTGGCACTTGAGTCCCTGTCAGTTACGTGTACTGCAAAATACATGTATTTGTGCATGTGGTAAAGTTCTCAGACTTTATTCACCAACCTCCTGTGCTAACTAGGGCAGACCCTCTATCAAAGCAGGAACAGAAATGGAACTGAACATCTGCATAGTAGCTCCATGGCCAAGCAATGCTATGCAACAGTATTCAGATAACTAACATGTTGGCAGCTCCCTCACACCAAATTTTACTGCCTTTTAAAGGGGAATATAGCTGTCCTACCACATCAGTTATTGTAGGATGAAATCAATAAGCTATGATGATATTTTTGTTAAAGAGTTATGAAGTTGGAGACTATCTAACACTCCAGAAAGCATGTTCTGGCATTAGGTTGGTATTGACGGGCTCACAGCAATGACAGATACTAATAGATCAGAGTTGATGTTTCTACAGTCCATTGGAGTCAGCAGTGCTGCCTTTCTCTGAGCAAGATTGCTCCTGTGTTTTGAAAAATATATAAATGTATAATCATAAATGTTTTAGGAAATTCAGAGCCATGATTATTGCTTCCTTCATTCCCTATAAAGGAACTTTCTGAAGCTATCCAGCTGTTGTCACCACTGGCCTTATGCTCCATGTGAAGTGTGATTGTGTGGGCGCCCCCATGTGTGTGTGCCCCCATGTGTGTGCATCCCCATGCATGTGCTGGGAAGCAAACCTTGTTTGTTGTGTCAGAAAAGCACTCTGTCATGGAAATACAGCCCCTGCCCAGTTTGTTTTTGTCAACTGTCTGCATTCTAGAGTCCCACTAGGGTATGTCCCTGGTGACATGGAAAAATGCGAGAGAGTTTGCCTGGCTGGGCCTGTCTAAGCCTGCCTCGTGCACCCTGAGCTCAGGGGTCTGCCTGACTCCCTTCCGACAGAGTGCACAGTCACGGAGACCTTCCCTCCTGCTTCAGATCACATTCTGGCTTCTGGAGCTTACAGGAACAGCAAAGAATCACTTGGAAACAAACCTATTCTGTGTAGGAGTTTTGACATGACGTGTGCCTCTCGGTGGCCACAGTAATTCAGCATATTGGTAGCAGGGATCTTGGTGTACTTTCCTTAGGAAAAAAAGCAAAACTTTCATAATTTACTGTGCAGAGTTAAGAGCAGGACAGTTTCGGGTATAAGTCACTGAGTACTGTCACAGTGATCACGATGCCGTGAGATTCTTCAAGTGACATTTCATTACCATTAACATCAAAATTATAAGACACTCGCGCTTCCACACGCACTCCTGAAGGCGGGAACCCAAATGGTGCTGCAGCGTGGCCCAGGGACACAGGCTGCGCTTTGCACGTGCAAGGTCTGGAGTGCAGCTTCCTGCTCCAAAACTAAATTGATAGGAGCGAAGGCATCACAATCACAATTCAAATTACTGAGATTTTATATTGAATGCTTATGTGAGAGACTTAAAGCTCTTGATACCTCATTTAAAAATATATCTAAGTGATTTTTCCTTGTGGAGGTCTTGTTTTGTTTGGTAGATTAGGGGGAAAAAAGACATGGAAGACAACAAAGCATTCCTGGCACTTCTGTAGGAGCAGAGGACATGCTTGTCCTCTGTGATGAGCAGCAATAAATGGAGCATGCATTTTTCTGAAGGGGAAGAGGCAGAGAAGCACATTTCCATGTTAACCCATCACCTAATTCAGCAATGAGTACCATGGAACTGTGGAAATCAGATTCATGCTGATGTCACTCCTAAGGAGCGGGACGCTGTTGGGCTGTGGCAATGTAACCTGTGAGCAGGAGCCACCAGTGGGAAGCCCAAGCTGCACAACTGTGACCACAGTGGAGTAGGGATGTAGGGACTGTGCACCAGGTTAAGACTTCAGGCCGCAGTGATCAGCCATCCAAGGGACGCCTCATCTTCCAAGGGTGGTCATTCATTATTTATTTCTTGTGCATCTTAATTGGAAAAAAAAGTACATAGAGGGTGGTTGATAAAACTCTTTTGACTTTGGAAAGCTTGAGGTCAGCTGTCTAGTCCTTGGCATTTGGCAGTTTATCAATCTTGCATGAGAAAACAAAACTCTGTTAACCATATTCAGATCACCCAGTCTCCAAAGTGTGCCCCTGCGTGTGTGTGTGTGTGTGTGTGTGTGTGTGTGTGCACGCACGCACATGCACATGTGGTGTAGACATGCTTCTGTCCACACAGAAGTATCTGAAACTTATAATTTTCTCTTCCTCCAAAGTGGTTTGTCTTGCTGTACATGATCAGTGACAAATTTCAATACATCTGCTGGAAGAAATAAAGGTGATCTTTCAAGAACCCTGTCACTATCTCATTTGATTTCAAAGAACAAGATCTTGCTAGGCATTCCTGTGTCTCAATGTAGTATTCTATTGTGTCAGACTTAAGAAGTTTAGATGCTTACTAAGCTTTGCAATTCTTCAGCATAGCATATGGAGGACCTGCACTGGGCCAGCTCATTGCCTGGATGCCTAGAGTGCATTGTAATGGTTGATATATTGCAACCATTATAATGGTTGAAAGGCTTACATAGTTTAACTAAGCAGAGGAACCAGCATCCCCACCAGCTGAACATCCTCATTCTGTGTATGAGAAGTTGTCTGCATGGTGTGAGCACTACACTCACCCCAGGGGCTGGAGAGGAGCTTGCTCCACCCCCATCTGTTCTTGTTGCTTTTGCTGTCTTCACTGCCATGAACTGTTGCCCCTGAGCCTGCACCACCCTGCCTTGGAGCCAGAGGGCTACAGACTGAAATCTCCACAAACTGTGAGTTAAATAAACCTTTCCCTCTTTAATTTGGGTGTTGTATTTGGTCTCAGCCCTGAGAGAAAAATAACCAAGACAGGTTACAAGGAGAACTGAGCAGGGAAGGACTGGCTTCTGTGTGTGGGGAGTTCCAGCCTTCAACCTCAGCTTGGACATGGCTGGATTCTAGCTCAGAGCCTTCTGCCCCTAGCTCAGAGCCTTCTGCTTTCTGGTGCTGATCCTTCCACTTTCCAAGAAGATCCTTTACCTCTCCATCACAGACCCACCAGCTTCCTGATACAGACTTGCTCTGGACAGTGTAGTGAGCTCCAAACCTTGGGCTGACTCCTTAGATGCCCTCTGCATGCTTCCATATCTAACTCTGCAAATAGCTATTGTAAGCTGGTCTTGCAATTTCTCACACACCTGTGCATTCTGGGCTGTGTCCATTGCTCTGCTAAAACACCAATGAACACAGCAAAGCATGATCCCAGTGAAGCACAGAAACACCCAGAGGTCTCTGAGCCCTCCTATACTGGCTGATGCATCCTGGAAGCACTGTTGTTTTTGGATCTTCTACAATCTATAACTTCTGTGCACAGCATTATAACTGAAGAGACTGCATTGTAGCTATTATTTTTCATATGGAAAATTTGATTCAGTTTCACAAAATCACAAGATGGTTTCTTATGCAATTAGCATAACTTCCTTCATCCCCTGTCCTAGAGAGATTATCATAGCCTTTGTATTTTAAGACAAATTGCCTTCAATAAGTAATATAGCTGTCTCCTGAAGTCAATGATTCATCAAACTCAAATGTGAGATAAGTTATTAAAGCCAGTGGTATTTTCATTTAATTTCTAACAAGGCAGTGACAAAATCTAGGCTTCACATGGTTAGAAGTCATGTACCTTGCGCATTTATTTTAGGGTCAATAAGAAGCTCAGAATTTAGTAAGAGATATTACATTTTAATCAGTGCTGAATTTTTACTGTGAACTAGACGTTGTACATTTTTAAGCTTTCTATGCCTTTAGAAGGTCTGAAGTATGTTATCACACCACTTCTACAGGGAAATGTCACTGAAATTTCTAAAGGGGTAATCTGGGGTCAAGTTAATCTCTTCACTGATTATCTGAATGGTATCAATATTATTTAAAATGAATTTTGAAAGGAAAATTCTTTGTTTTCTGTGTTTCAGGAATAAAAACAGAGCCTTGCGATCTGACAGGGCACATGCCCACGCCTGTCCGCACTCTCAAGGGAGACTGTCCACTCTTGGAAGGGATTTAAGGAAAGCAGGACTTAGTTGGAAAAGCCAACATTTTTAAATGTTCTCAACGTGTTTTATTTTGGGTATTTTGGTGAGTGGCCAAAGCGTCACCTAAAAGCCCAACTAAGGATGATTAGGAGTATAGGGAATTACAGAAACCCAAGGAGACAGAAAGTTTTATTGAAAACCCGTAGAATACTGGAAGACATGAACGAGTTGCCCAGTGGGATCTGACAGCACAGCTTGCGGAAGGACTAATGAAAGCGGCCTCAACAGAAATGACTGCTCAGGCTGAGCCCCCCAGCCCAGAACAGGGGTGCGCATCCCGCATGCACAGGTCCGTACTTCCCCGTTGTCCTTTCTTCTTTAACAGTGTTTCTTCATGTTCCTCACATTCTTTCTGTCTTTGTTTCTTTACACAGCACGTAGAAAGCCTCTTGGAAGGAATTACGGAAAGAATTCGGATTCTGCCGCCTGCCACCACAGCTTTCCATTCCATAAAAGCACACTTGCTCGGGATGCACCAAACACAGTGCAAATCCTAGTGTGGCAACGTTCACACCGCCTCTGCCCTTCGGATCTATTCTGTGCATCACCTCCGAGCACTGTCACAGGCGATGCCTACACCTGGTGGGCTTCATGATCTCGCTGATGCTCACTACAGCCTCAGAGCCCAGACTGCAGTAGGATCCGAAAGCACCCCGCACTTGTACCGTCTTGCTTGCTGGCCTCGTCCCCAGAACCCTTTTACCCCACCATGTGCACCTGAGAGCTAGGGCTGCTTGGCAGGCCCTCCACTCCCCATGCTCACTGTGTCATACCCTTTGGACTTCACTCAGGTTGCCTCCTCTGGCCAGAACATCCTTTCCTAGCTTTTTCCACCTGGGTAACTTGAATCTATCCATTAAAGCTCAGCTTAGGCCTCACTACTTTCTATCTCTCTAATCCCCAGAGTGGGCTAAGCATCCTCATCTGCTCCCAGCACATTCTGTGTACCTTTCTGTCATAGCACTTGTCACAGTAGATTGAAGCTGTCTCCACATGCAGCTGCCTCCCCAATGGAAATGCAGATCCCTGGGCTTCTATTACTGTTGTGTCCTCAATTTGAGCACTGTAATAGGCTTCAAGTATCTCAGCGTTATCAACTACTGCTGGTGGAGTTCTAACACAAGAATGATGTATCTATCAGTCTGTCTCAGGCAATCCATTAAGGACTTAATTCCTCTCAATTCCCTGCTCTAGGATATGCAAATTAAATTACTTTAAACTGTTGTGCAATTTCTGTAATAGAGATCACACATCTCCCAGGCTGCCTTGTGCAGAAGGTGCTTGCAATATGATCATGTTTAGCTAAATGATTATAAAAATGATTGACTCAAGTTTTAGTAAATGAGCATGAGTGACACATTATACTTTGGCATTAATAGGTGAGTTCATTATACATTTTCAATCCACTCTTCTCTAATTAAGTTCAGAGTCTGTGCATCAGCTTATTGCAAAACTTCACAGCATAGAACAACAAATAAGATGTGGGGTTCAGATATGGTTGTGGCAATCTCAAGAGGTTTCCTGGACTGCTGGGTTGGCGCTGAGCACACATGTTAACAGTTCACAGGTCCTCTGAGTTGGCTGGAGAGCCCAACTCTTCACCAGGTGGGCTGCTAAAGCAGGGCAGCTCCTGCCTCCTAAAGAAACAGATGCCAGAACAGATTCTAGATTGCACATGAGAGGGAGGGAGGGAGAGAGGGAAGGAGAGATGGAGAGAGGGAGGGAGAGCGAGAGAGAGGCAGCAGGGGGGGAGCTCAACTGGAAGCTGCACTCTTTCGTGATATGATGCTGCCAGTGGTGCACCTTGCTGTGAATGCCAAGACAGGGTCTCTGGAAGCATCTTGGAAGCTGGTTTAACTTGGAAGAGGCTGTGTGCCAAAGGGGTGTAAGAAACACTGTCATGATCATGAGTCACTGAGGGAGCAGACTCTGCGCTGCGCCAGCACGGGAAGGAGCAGGAAGCACATTCTCGCTGCGTGAGGAGAATGAGAACCCAAGGTCTCATGTGACTGTGGTGTGATTGAGTTGCTCAAAGCAGCAACCTCCTGCACCCAGTCTGTCTACACAGAGAGCTGCAGAGATGAAAGGATCTTGGCCACTACAGCTCAAAAAAGTCATTTCTAACTGGGAGATGGCTCAGTGGACTAAGCGTTTCCCTGGCAAGCGCAAGGGCCTGAGTACAATCCCCGGTTCCACAAAAAAAAAACTAAAACATTAATTTGACAAATTACTGAATTTGGTTAAGTCTGTCAGTAGAGCACTGACAAAATCAAATGACCTTTGAAGGCCGGAGGTCATTTCACCCCTTATCCTGTCCACTTCAGCACTGAAAACTGGCCCATTTTCCCCTGTTATCTCACACTCTCCTGTCACGATGCTGCCTAGCAGCTTCAAGCCTGTGGACGCGTTCATGAAGTACCCTCCATCACATGGCTGCTGTGTGGGACAGGTCGGCAACACTGTCTTCTGAAGAGCAAATACTGCACAAATACTAACCTTCATTTTTCTATGCTTGCATTGGAAGTAAGTTGCTAACAAAGAAGCAGTAAGCATAATCTCTAGACCTGTTAGGCATTTTAAGTAGATTTTTATTTTGAGCAATTTGGATTTTTAAAATTAAAAACACACACATTTTTTACTGACAAGAAATTTAATGTAATTTAAAATACTTTTTCACTCCTATTACCTGATGTAAAAATCACCTGGCCTAGGTGGTACTGAACACCTGCAGGCCCAGCTACCTGGGAGGCTGAGCCTAAGGCCAGCCTGAACTAAGTACAAGTACTGGAAATGTTGTTCAGAGGGACAGCACTTGCCTGGCACATACAAGGACCTAGGCTCAATATCTACTACCAGAATTTAAAAAATGAAAATAAAATAAATAGAAGAAAGAGAAAAGGGAGGGAAGGGAAGGAAAGTGGGAGTGTGCATAAGTGGTGTGAATGGCCTTCTGATGTACACAGCATTCTTCTGTTAGGAACACTGTTATGTGATATAAAGATTTTCCTATGCAGTCATGTCGATACAAAATAACTTCTTTGTTTAAGCAGTTTACCAAATGTGTGATGCTGGTGAAAAATAGAAAATAAAATCCAAGCATCTTCATGTTCTGTGGAGCCTCAAGGGTTTATGTTCACGCCTCAGATCACGTCTGACAATAGCACTTCCAGTGAAATAAGCCTTGGCCACAGCTGTTCACCCCTTGCTCCCCTTAGTCCCCACCCCCAGCCCCAGCCCCAAAAGGTAGAAGCTTTTTTTTTTTGCCAGCATCTACTTTACCTTGAACTTTTCTGTTATAAAGTAACCCTAGGCAGACCTTGATTGGCTCACCAAATGAGCTCATCCTCAGAGCTGGGGAACTGCAGTGCATCAGGGAATCAGCACTCCAGAAGGCCAGAGCAGCCCACAAATCATCTGTCCCTGGGTGAGACCTGGCCGGGTGCAGCTCCAGCAGCTGCTCCTCCCTGCCCTTTCTGTTTCTGCCTGGCCCAGAGGCAAGCAGCTTGCCTTGCACAGACCCTCCCACAGCACCCCTGCTGGGTCGGAGTCTCTCCAGCCAAGGAAGCCTCTCAACCTTGTGAGCCCAGGCAATGCTCTTCTCCCAGCACTGCAAGTGCCAGGGTTTTGTCCTGGTGACAAGGAAAGCAACACACATGTAAATGGGCCCCTCCAGGGAGGGCTCTTGCAGGGAGCTCTGTGCACAGCCTTGATCTTCCTTCGCAGAGCAGATGCTTCACCCGCCAGATACCACAGCTGCACCAAGCCAGGGAAATGTCACTTCCCAAAGGGAGCCTCACTCGGAGTGTGGGACACCTCAGACAGCACGGGAAGAAAGACTTGTTTAGGGGTTTATTTCACCCCTAGAAGAACATCAGCAGTGGAAGCTTGTGAAATCTGAGGAACTGAGTGAGAACTGAAAGGATTAAAAAAAATAGCCACTTATTTAGTACACAATCTCATGTGATAGTGGGAATCAATTGCACTTGCCAGGCAGGGGCTTAGACTCCTGAGCTGTCTCCGCAGCCCAAGAACACATGGATTTTAGAATGCTATCACAACTGCAATGCATGAAAAGCTACACATACAAGTGAAATATAAGTACAAATGCATATAGTACACGATATGATTTAGTATGTGTGATCTACTAAACTCAGAACAAATATTAAGAAATAGAACATTGCAATTGATTTCCAGATTTGACTTCCATAGAAACTTTATTTTATTTTGGGTTTTCTTTATTTCACTTTCCACATATATTCTTTCAAACATACAAAGAAACCATCGCACTACCAGCACCCATGCTATTCTCACAATGTTCTGTCCATGACAAATGTTATCTATCACAGAGCCACTTTAAAAGCTATCACTGCAATGCTATTCCAGTCAAAGACATGATTTATTTTATGAAGACTGAAAGCTCATGGGTGTAGCAAAAAGGTAAAGGTCTTGCTTAGATAAACATTTTTGTATATTCTGTAACAAAAGACAACACAGAGTCCCATGGCTGCCACTGCCTTTCACATTCTACAGCCCATTATTTCCACTGAGTTTTGGCAGACTTGCATGATGCATCTTCCTCTAATCCTGTTCTGCTTTTTGTGTAGGACAAGATGAATTTACCCCTCCTTCCCAGCAACTAAACTGGGCATTAGAAGAAACAGAACAGAATTTTCATATGTTTAGATGCAGCAGGACTGCAACTGCCATGTCTCCTTCTAGTTGTCAACCTAACTTGCCAGAAAGCAACACTGCCACCAGTGTCTTCCGCCCCCAGTGGACCTTAACTTTCACTGGGCACCTCCTTTAATTGATGATATATTTTTACTGAGTTAAACCAACATTTTATATGGATGAGCATGAGGCCTGGTGCACACAAGTTAAGCTGAGAGAAAGTGAGGGGTGGGGGGATGGGAGTCGGGGGATGACTTCACAGTGAGGAGGGAAGCTCACGTGGCCTACCGGGTACAGTCACAGTGCAGTCAATGTGAAGCATGAGTGGGCTGCAGCCTAGGAGAGGAGTGCAGCCCAGGCCCTCAGCTGAGATGCCCCGAGGTTGGAGGGCACAGCAGGTGGCCATGTAGACTGGCTGGTGACAGCTACAGCCCTCAGAGGGATATGTCAGGAAAGCACATGAAGGGGGAGCTCTTACATTAGCCAGTGAACACTACATTTCAAGACAAGAATGTGTGCATTCTTCTATACATCTACCCAGAGGCTATCTACAGATGATATTCTACTATGAGCACTACATAGCATGCATAATAAGCTTCTATTTTCAATTTGAAAAGTTCAACTTGGCAAGTTCTAAACTTGCTGATGGTCAGACAGAAAGCAAGAAACACAGCTAGATGAGAATGTACATTTATTGGATGGTATATTTTTCATATGAAAAAAATAGAGGGTCTAGAACTGTGCTAAGTGACATTTAGGATACTGTTGAATGCATAAGACAAAAACATTCCTTATTTCCCCGGGTGTTCAATGTTTCACCAGAAGCATATCTCTCTTTCCAATTTCCACTAAAGGAATTAGAGATAAAAAGTGCAGTACATTCATTCTTTTGAGTTTTCCAAGAGACCTTTCTCACAGATACATTAATATTAAAGCATAATACTTCTAAAAATACACTGATTGAACAAGTGAATACATCTATGTGGGTATTGTACAAAATGTATATAGCTAATTTGTGACATCATTTTGAAAATAATGGAAAAACACTCCTCCCAAAAATAACTTTAATCCATGCTCCTCTCTTAGAGTTAAGAAAGCATTATTAGTCATGCATATGGCTTTTTAGAGGCTACTCATGAAATCCCATTTACACTAATGAGTGACTTGTGTCATGTTTTCCAGGAAACTACTTCATGTCCTGGAAAGAACACCTACTCACGAAGAGGGAGGGCATCATGGTGGAAAGGGGCCTTTGGGGGAGGAAAAGTGGTTGTAAGTGTAAGCCTGTCACGCTCCACAGGATATACCTTGTTAAATCTTCACAAAAGCACGCAGTGGGAGAAAGTACTTCTAATGGATGACATTACAATTATGCATGCAACAGGATCAACAGTTTTGAAGCAGTCAGTTCCCTGGAAGAACAAATAGTGGTGGGACCTGCAGAGTCAGGGACTATGTCAGCTGCACATAGCTGCACCGCTTCACCCTCCTACTTGGCATTAACTCTGCATCGTGCATGGACAGCGAAGCTTCTTGTCCTGATGCTTTGTGTAAGATTACTGTATTAGTAATCTAATACACAGGGGCATGGAGGAATTCTCAGTCTCATCTGTTTCGCAAATTTGACACTGACATCAAAGAGCAAGAAGTTAGTGGTCTCTGAGTAATGACACTGGTCATTTGTTTAAATGTCAGATCTAAATATTCAACTTTTAGGGAATATTGCTGTAAAGGATGGATTTCAGCTAAACTGGAGAGGATTTCAATATTACTAAGTCCTGAGGAAAATAGCTATCAGGATCTTGAGAGCAGAGTGCTTTGAGTAAATCTCTCTTTTTAATATGAATGGAATGAACCATTTCAGCACTGGGGCTAGGGGATAGCGCTCTCTTCTTGAATTAAAGAACTAAATCTCCCCAGAAAAGAACGTTTTTTTTTTTTTTTTTTTTTTTTTTTTTTTTTTTTTTTTTTTTGTCTTTTTGAGACAGGGTCTCACTATGCAGTTCAGGCTGGCCTCGAGCTCACTTTGTAGCTCAGGCTGGTCTCGAACTCACAACAATCCTCCTGCCTCAGCCTCCCGAGTGCTGGGATTACAGGCTTGCGCCACCACTGCCTCTCAATTTCACAAGGAGAAAAGAAGACCACATCCCCTGGCCTGTGCAAGGCAAGAAGAAGAAAAAAGAGAAAGAAGAGGAAAAGAAAACAAAATCAAAGAAAGGCACATCTTATTACAAAGATTGAGTCTAAAATAAAATCAGTTAAGAGTGATAGCTACAATTTGTAGATATTTCTACCAAAACAAAAAGGGTAACTTTTCTCCTTACTGAAAGGCAGCAGCATTTCTCCTCCGACAGATCATCGGTGGGGATGATGACACTGCTTTTCACCTGTCTAGGTGCTCTGCTGACTCCAGGCAGGAAAACAGAGCACAGGGAGCTGGTCCAAGGGAGCAGAGGATCCATTCTCCACATGAGCCAGAGTTATCAGACAGTGGAGAGATCTGGGTCTGAGGTCAGAAGAAATGGGGCAGAATCTCAACTAGGTCCTTGAACACATCCCTACGTTTGCGTGTCTGGTTTGCCTGGGCACTGCACGTGCCCAGTTTGGGGTTGAAGCGAGACACGGTTCGAAAGGGGCTGGCACACAGTTCGAAATATTCGACTTTGGTTGTCACAAGTACGCGTTGCATCAGGCAGTGAACACCGCTATGCCAGTAGCCCTGTTCTTAGCAGTTGTATTTCTAAAGACGGACAACAAGAAGGAAGCAAGAAACCCACTTTTATTAACTTAAATTACCACAAGAATCCTAATGGTACTTGTTCCAACTTTTTGTGCACATAGGCTACATCTCTAAAAGATCTCTTTACCTTTGCCTTTAAAAAATCAAGAGAGGGGCCAGGGAGATGGCTCAGTGGAATAAATTCTTCCCTACCAAGAGCAAAGGCCCTGAGTTCAATCCCCAGTCCCAACCAAAAAAAAAAATCAAGAAAAGGCAAATGCTGTGAAGCGTTATAGGAAGGGCAAGTTAATTAAAGTCCTGGAGCTTCGTAAGGAGCTAGTCTACCCTGGTGAATTCCTCGCCGGTTCGGACGGCGCGGGGCGCTCCCCACCCGGGACAGCGCTCAGGGGAAGACCGCACCGGCGCTGGCGCCTGCTGCGTCTTGGCTCTGGCCCGGGTCCCCAGCTCGCCGGCCGCTTGCTCGCCCTCACGGCCGGGACCGAGCAGCCCGCGCCCGCGGCTCCTGTGGCGCCCTCTGGCGGCGCTCAGGCGCCTTCTCCATTCACCCGCAGAGTGCCCATTCACAATTTTCACCGCGTCTTCCAGGCGGCGTCCGGAAGCGACCGCGCCCCTGCTCCCCTCTCCCGCGCCCTGTGGGCTCCCGGCAGCGAAGACGGCGCGGACCGGGCGGGGGCCGGTGGGTCAGCAAGGCCCAGCCGAGCGCGGCTGCTCTGAGATGCCGGGGTCACGCTCCTGGCGCCCGATCCGGAGCCCCTAGGGGACCGCGCTGGTCCGGGAGGATAGGGGCGCCGGAGGGGTGCGCTCCCCGCTGCCGCCCCGCTCCTGCCGGGTCCTGGCTAGCTGCGCTGCGGGCTCCGGAGGGCTAGGCTCGGCGCGCCGCGGGCTCTGCCTGCCAAGCGCGGTCCATGCTCGGTCCAAGAGGCAGAACCTGCGCGCTCGCCCGCCCAGCCCCTGGGCCGTTGCCGGGCGGTAGGCGGCGTCCCGGCGGCCCGCGGTTTTGCCCCGTCCAGCCCTCGGTCTTGGCCAGGCCTCGGTCCCCTGCTTGGTTCCGCCCCAGCCACCCCGTCCCATCCCGGTTCTGCCCTCGGTTCCGCCCCGTCCACCTGCTCCCGTCCCGTCCTCCGTCCCATCGCGCTCGCCCGCCCGCCCTCCGGGCGCGGACTCACCCAGCACGTTGCCCACGAGCGCCGCCACGAACACGAGCACGTAGCCGGCGATAAGCGCCCACTCGTACTCCTTGGGGCGCAGGTACTCGCGCCACAGGAAGCGCAGGAACGCCTCGTCTTCATCGCCCGCCGGCCGCGACCCGTTCGGCTCCGGGGCCCAGGTCCAGTTGCGGCGGGGCGGGAGGGCGGGCTCGGGCGCCGCGCGGGACATCCCGAGCTCGGTCCGGTCGGCTAAGGGCTGCTCCGGTTCGGCTCAGGGGTATACGCCGCCCCCGGCGTGCCCCATGAGCCCGGGACCGGCGGCGAGAGGCTGCGCGGATCGGCCGGCCCGGCGGCAGGGCTCGGGAGCAGAATGACGTGGACCGGTACCGAGCCGAGCCTCCGGCAGGGGCCGCGGCGCCGACACCGACTCCGGCTCCGGCTCCGGCTCCGGCTCCGACGCCGACGCCGACGCCGGGGCGCCCAGTCCGCAGCCCGCGGCCTCCCCCGCGCGGGACGCCAGAGCGAGGCTGGGACGAGGACGAGCAGGGAGCCGGGAGCCGCGCCTGGCCGAGCGCCGGCCCTTCCTCCCCTCCGCCCTCACCTGCGCCCCGGCAGACGCGGAGCGGCGGGGGCCGGCGCCCCACTCGGAGGCCCTTGCGGTGGATGGGACTTGAGAGTCGCCTCAGGCAGCCGCGCCAGCAGGTGCTACAAACGCATCGTAGCAGCTGTCAGTTGCCAGCTTGGAACCTCCTCACTTTCTCCCTCCCTTTCTCTTTGGAAGCGTGGAAGTGCGGTGGTTTTCATTGAAGGGTAGAATTAGCAGAAACGTGCATTTTGCAACTGCCGTGTACTACTGTGAGTAATACATGAAATACGGGAGCAAACCCCCAGGACATCAAGTCTCACACCTGTGACCATAGCTGAGGGTGCCCCTCCCGGGACCACCAAGAGCAGCTCAAGACTGAGCAGCCTCGTGGTGGCTGCTGCAGAGTTCTGGGAAAGCCGAACTTTGCAGACCTTACTAATTGAAGATGCGGGCGTCATCTGTCACCCTCCAGGGAAGTGTTTTCGCCTCTAAGAAGCAGGATCTGGGGATTATTTGCCAGAAAGCAGATCCAGGGCCTCCCCATGCCTGAATGCCACCCCACTGTAACAGCTTCAATGCACTCTTGGAATCGTCTAGCACAACAGAAGAAGCGTCTCACTAACAGTGCCAAATGTCCCCAGATCACGTGGATGTGACCACAACAGTCCACGACCTCCACCGCTGCTCTAGAGGTTAGACAACTACCCTACATGGCAACTTGAGCGTGATTTGTGTTGTGACACCTTTAACTCCAAACTCAGCTTTTCGTTTTTGTACTATACCAAATAAACCTTCACACAGTTGTTCATATGTCCAAAGGAAGCTTCAGAGCCCGGCACATGTATGTGCGCTCTTGGTTTACCCTCAGACAATTGACGCCATCCTGGAGCATGTGTAGCTGCAAATACAGTAATCTGGCGGAATCCAAAGCACACAGTTCTTTGAATGCAGACAATGCTCCTACCTATGCTTTCAGAAGCCACAAAACAGGCAGTTACCTCTGAGCTTCTGATAAATTGCCCCCTCTCCCACATTTGCTGTGTACATTATGGTTTCTAAAAATTCCTTCCTACGCGTTGTATTAAACCTGCTCCAAAGTTGGCTAGGATCTAGTGCTTGGTTTTTGTACAGGTGTTCTATATCACGAGATACAGAATTTTGGATATTTTTCAATCTGTACTATTTATATTCACTTTTAAGAGAAAGGTATGGATGGGCATTTTAGTTTTCGCAAAGTATTTACTGAATGAGCCTATTTTCTGTGAGTAATACAAGTCAAATAAGTAGTTTTCATGCATTTTGTTCTTCAGTGAAGCTACCAAAAATATCAACCAACAAACACATAAGGGGACCCTAAGTGAGTGAATGCCCTAAGGGACACCAAGCCAGGAGAGGGGCAGGGAGAACGCATAGGCCACCACAGAGTGATCCCAGTGGCTTTGGAGAGCTACAGGAGCGAGAGCTCCAATGATACAAGCATGCATTTAACTGTGCTCACTTGAGAGGTCAAAAGATCCTTTCAAATGCTGATGGCCTTACAGGAAGCCTTTCCTCTGCTCCATCCGCCCTGTTACCTTTGGGGGGGGAGCGCAGAGCTTCCAGGCTTCCAGCAGTCCAAGCACAGATCTGCTTGCTAGCTTTCTGCTGTGCTTGCAGTCTTCACCAGTTAGGGTCAGCATTTCCCTCTGTCATGGACTATTCTTTTAAAAATGGAAATGGCTCTTGCCGGCTTAGTTTGGATCTGGATTTGTGAATTCTTGGTCAGGTTTCTGGTCAAGGACAATCCATGAATATGGATGCAGTCCGTTATTTATGTGTAAGTTCCATGAACTTTTCTTCTATGGAATTTCACTCTTCTCTTAGAGTTCTACTACAACTAATCATCACTGTTTATTAAAATTGTAAAACAGAAGAAATAATATTTCACGACTTTTTCTGATGCCTGCCTGTACTGTGGCAAGCCTGGGTTTAACTCAAACCTGCAGATATTCCATTACCAGCCACCATGACTTATTAGGTGCTATGCTTTATGTTTGGGATACTCCAGTGCCACACAAGATGCCATTCAGATATTCAAGTTATAGTTTGCTCTCCTTTATTGGAAGCACAACATAGAGATGATAAATATTATAGTAATTGTTTCTCATATAATCTCTTTCTTTAGTTCTTTTATTATCTTTCAAGACATTTTAAAAGAATGTATTGTTCTCAGGTATTATCATTCAATTGCAAATCTTCCTACAAGAAAAGGAGTCAACTCCAAAGGAAGCTTTAGAATTTGCCACAAGCTTTGTTCTTAAAAATATTGAAAGAATTCAATGAGCTAATGTTGAAATGCTTGTTAAATAACATCTGAAAATGCAGGATATGATGCCCTAGCATGAGCCTGTCATATATCGTGACACTTTAAAGAATGTTAATCACAATATTTAGAATAATAATTTTAACTACTTAACTCCAAGTTTTCCTGTTCAATTTGCTCATGTAGTACACAAAATACTAAAAATTATATTGCAGGCAGTGAATTTCAAAAACAGTGTTATTTCTTTCTCAGCAGTTGTATTTGTACTTGTATTTGGCATAGAAATCACACATACGCATAAAGCATGTTGCAATCTCGCAATAAATGCTTAGTGATCCACTCAAGGAGAATCACACACTTAGCGCTTGAGCCCAGCAGCACTCCTGGTGCGGATGACAGCAGACACCTCCTTTTTGGGCAGGCGCAGCTCAGCAGTGGAGCACTGGCCCGACACTTGTGGGACTTCAGCTCGACACTTGTGGGACTTCAGCTCGTGGGGCAAGAATCAATCAGCATATTAATCCACCCATTCTATCTTCTAGCTATTTTAAATTCTACAATAAATGATTGTTAATTATGATCACTATGCTGTCTTATGGAAGTTATTTCCATAGTTACTGTGCTACTGGAAATTATTCTTTGCGTCTAGCCAATCCTGCCCCCCACCCCACCCCCAACCCTAAAAACCAACGTTCTGCACTCTGGTCCCTTTAGATCACATTTTGATGAACAAAACAAAGATGCTGCACTGTTGACTCTCTGGTGTTTAGAAAGCATTCGTTTTCTTCCTCTCTGTTGAAATGAAATTAAACACAAGTCCAAGTACACTTAGCAGTACCTTACAGACAGTGTATTTCAGAAATAAATTTATTAGTTTGTAAGAAATTATCTGGCATCTATATGTTTCCAATACTATATATTTTATAGACTCTAATTTCTCTTCAGATCCCATAAATCTTCCAATACTATATTTTCTTACCATGTTTTCTAGAGCTAAATCCTTCTGGAAAAGTCCTGAATTTCAGAGGATCTAGAAACCTATTGAAAGAGAGAAGATTCCAGATAATATACACTATGGTGAGAACTCTGCTGGAAACTCCATAATCTTATGCCTTGATGAACCACCAGTTCCACTTATTGCAAATTCTAGAAAACATGCCTGTCTGTACCCACCCACCTGTCTTTCACTGTGTCCTCCTCAAACACCATAATGTCTCCTCTCAATCAAGATGATCTCTTGTCCTTCTTGCCTCCTTCCCAGAAATATCAGGCCTGATGTGTTTATCTCATGAGTTTTTCTTTCAAACTATATGCCTGAATTCCTCAGGTATGTTGAACACATAAAGACACTCTTGCTGTCTCATTCAATATTTGTTGCATGAAATGTATTACCTTCTACCAAACTTTAGACAAGCATTTATCAAGAAAACTTCAAGCAGATTTCTTTGAGAAAAAACCCTGAGCCGGCTATTGGAGTCCGGGCGTGGTGGTGCGTGCCTGTAATCCCGGCACTAGGGAGGCAGAAAGCAGGAGGATCACTATGAATGTGGGCTGCATAGTGAGACCCTGTGTACAAAAAAAAAGAATAACACATATCAGGACAAAGCTGGTTTTATCCCCAAGATTCAATGATGACTCAACACATGGAACTCAATACACATAAAGTGTGGTACAAGCAGAAGCACAAAAATCATGTGATTGTCTCAAGGGACTTAGAAAAAGCTTTTCATGTAAATCCCAAATTCTTCCTTGAAAAAAAACCTGACAAAAAGCATAGGACCACATCTCAAATGTGCTAAAACCATTTATGAAAATATTACTGCTCATATCATACCAAGTGGGGAAAAATGAAAATTGGCTTGCTTTCGCAACACCTACTGAAATTTAGGCATAGGAATCAGGCAAGATGAAGAAATGAAAAGAAAACATAGGACAAGAAGAAGTGAAAATACACATATTCTCAAATGTCCTCATTCTTTACATAGAAGACCCAAAAAGACTCTAGCAGAAGACCCTTAGAACTGACAAATAAAGTCGGGAATGTGGCACAACACAAAATCGTTAGCTTTTCTATACCTTAAAAATGAACCCACTGAGAAAGAAATCAGGAAAATAATCCCATTCACAGTAGCTTCATAAGTATGAAATATCTCAGAATCTACCTAACAAAGGTAGTGAAAGACGCACTGTTCTGAAACAAGGGATGGAAGAAGATGTTAGAAAGTAGAAAGGCATCCCCTGCAGCTGCAGAGGCAGAACCAGCCCTTTCAAAATGGTCATTTGGGTAACAAATGTAAGCACACATGCCTGCAAACACACATATTTTTGCAATTCCAATAAAAATACCAGCAGCATGCTTCACAGAGCTACAAACTTTGGCACTGAAATTTGGAGCCAAGGCAGCCCTTACTAACAAGAGCAACACAGGTGTTGCAGTGTCAAATTTCAAGTTCCATTACAAAGGTAAAGTGATAAAATCAGCATGACACAAAAACATACATTTGTGTCAATGGACAAGGGCTGAGATGGTGGAAACAACCGCAGCATATTCAACTCTGTGATGTTCTGGTTGTCCATATGCACAATAGTGAATCAGGGCCCGTGTCTCTCACCCTGCACTAAAATATTGGAATTAGTACAAGACTTAGATATTGAAGCAGAAACACTAAATCTGCTAGAAAATAAAATAGGTAAAACTCACAAAAGCTAACAAGTGATGACTCTCTAAAGCTAAAGAACACAAGAAATAATACTTACACAAGAAAGAACGCCAAGAGTCAACAAAGGAGATTATACTAAGCTAAAGGTTTCTGAGGCCCTCCCCAAGAGTATGCTCCTTGCCAACACTTCCAAACATCTCCAAACCATCAACTCACAATCTACCACTGTCCATTGCATCATTGCATCCAACAGTCACTCCAGGAGAATTTTTTGCCATTGTTCTGTGAGAATTTTTTGCCGTCCACTCATGATGCTGCTGCCCACATATAAATTCCAGGAATCCAAGTTTAAAATAACATATGAGAGAAATTTAACAAGGCTGAAGAGAGGGGAGGCCTCACTGGAGCTACTCAGAGAAAGCCAGCTAAGAACACAGACAATTGGAAGAAAGGAGACCTATGTTCTGATGCCAGAGTCAATCTGAAGTAACAGACTTGAAGAACAAACAACACATAGACACAGGACTTTACAAAACAATGAGCCAGCCCACTGGACGGCTGGAGGGACTGCTGCCTGTGCATAGAGCAAAACACCATTCTGGAAAGTTTTAAAAAGACTGATGGAGGGCCAGGAAGATATCGCATTGGCATAAAAGGCCTACCTGGCAAGTGCAAGGTCCTGAGTTCGATCTCCGGTACTGCAAAAACAAAATAAAATGAAACCTGGCTTGCAGCTTGGCAAGACCCTGTCTCAAAAAATGCCCTGGATTCAATCCCCAATACCATTAAAAAAAAGATAAAATGAAAAGTGTTTTTCAAAAAAGACTCATGGACTCTGATAGTGTAGCTAACTCATGATGTGCAGGACAGATTCAGAATATACGGCCCCTCACTTCTTCACCTTCCTTCACACAAAGGATGCCATATCCTGGCAGCAAATTTCACTGGCACACACAGGAGTGAGCAACCCAGACTGCTCCTCCCAGAAGAGCTGAGTTTTCTGCTGTAGTTGTTCTTCTTGGACATGCACTGTACCAGCTAACTAGAACCTCGAGCAAAAACAGCACCAGGGGCGAAGGCAGGAAGTGGAAAAGCATGACCCCTCCTGCCCCATGACCAGTAGATTGTAAGAGAAGCAACCTTGGGCTAAAGCAGGACAATGAGTGTGTGGTAGGCAGCTCACATCCCCAGGAGACTGCAGCAGACTGAGCAGCCTTGAGCTGCCTCCACAGCACTGGTGGCCCTGCAGCCACTGGCACAGATGTGCCAATGGAAGTGGCAGAGGAGACTGTGCAAACACTGGGAGCACCCTCAGGCTTCTCAGTCTGAGGGCAGCACAGCAGCTGGCAGAATGACAGACGAAACAGGTAAAGAGGCAGGGCAGGGCTGCAGGAGACACCCACAGCATTACTGGCCTGAGACTGGCCCCAGTCTGCTCTGTACGTGTCACTGATCCCACTGCAGGCTTAGAGGGTTCCCAACAGGCTGGGCACTGACTCTGACTCCACCACAGACTCATGGACAGCAGATGAGTTTTGATTTTTTTTTAAATTTTTTAAAGAATATTAATTTATCCTTGTTCACCCTGGATTTTTGTTGTTGTTGTTTAGATTTTTACGTTTATTGACTTTTGTTTAATTTTGCCTTTTCTTTCTTTGATCAACTGTTTTTCTTGATTTTTAAACATATTTTTATTTGACTGCATAGTGCCACTAGCCTTTCTGGTTGCCTCAAGATATTTTTGTTTTCTCCTTCATTCTTTTCTCCTGTTCTCTTCTCCAGTTTCTCAAAGCTTGGCTGATAGTTCTGTGTCCGTCACCCTTGCAGCTACTGTGTTTCTCTACTCACCTGCTGTTTCGATCCCTACCCCTCTTAAATCTACCCTGCTACAGACACACTGGATAAGAATCACTCTACTACAGGAAGACTCATTGCATACATGCTCCTGGTTTGTGTCTGATTTGTTTTATTACTGTATGTCTTCATTCTATGGATAGAAATGCCAAATCAATGGCTGCCACAGTTTGTCTGTTTCTAGGTTGTGCTTGATGCTATTGCCTTTGCTGGCAGAACTGCTTTACCCAGGATGTCATACTTGCAGTCAGTCCTTTTCTGATGAAAGGTAACTATGTGATGCTCTGAGGTCACGTCCACCACCATTGCCCAACTGGAAGAGCTGGGTGCTGAGCAAAATAAATAACAGCTTCTTAACCCTAATAAATTGGCAATATAGGATCTTGGCACAGAGCAAGAGCCAGCTATGTGGGACAAAGGTCAAAAGCCAACCAAACCTAGAAGAAATCTCTGAATAATTGACATTTTCTTGGGAAGCCTTCATACTAGTGATAAAACTATCTAATGTTAAGAAAACAACTTATACGAATCAACACAGAAAACAACCTAAAAAAAAGAAAGAAAGAAAATGACAACACACACAAGAAAAATTCAGCCCCAGACATCCAGCCAGCCCAGACAAGTCCAGGACACAATTAGGTAGATGAAATCAGAAGTCACTCACCTTATCTTCTGAAATGATATTAGCAAAATTTAAAAAAAAAAAACATAAATTAGCTTGTAGCAAAAATAAGATCAGAAATAATCTCTAAGGTAAAAAGATGAAAATTAACATAAAAGTTCCTGGTTAGTGAATCTAGAGTAGATGGATTTTTTAAAAAAAGATAATAGAGAAGAACAAGAAAATGGTGGAAACCATGAATTCCCCAAACAGGAAAGAAATGGAATCCATGAAAGAGATTTAAGCAGATGTCTAAGGACCAGACAATATTACAAGAAAACTTTCAAAGCATGGGAAAATAATTCAACATACAGATACAAGAGTCCCATAATACTTCAATTAAGCATGACAAAAATAAATCTATAAGAAAGTATAATCTGGAGTCAGGGAGATTGCTCAGTGGAATAAGCACTTCCCTGGCAAGTGCAAGGGCCTGAGTTCAATCCCCAGTCCCATCAAATAAAAGCATAATCAAGATTTTAAAAATTTGGCACAAGATCAGAATATTAAAAGCAGTTAGAGAAAAGAACCAAATCACTTATGTGGAAAAATATAAGAACCACAGCAGCTTTCTCAACACAAACCCACAATGTCCTGGTAGTGGCAGTAAGGAAAGCACCCACAAGAGAGGCTGAGGGCACAAGAACAGAGAGGCCTTCCTGTGAGCCAGCTACTGATGCCCTGACTTCACATCAGGCCAACACCATGTCGGCCTCAGTTAGCACTTTCTTCCAGATTATATACTTTTTAAGTTTGCATAGCAACCACACTAACTCATCGTTTCATTTTTAGGAATTTTACAAGAATGTCACACAATTGCCACAGTTACGTGTTCCAGACATGGTTGATCACCTGCCGGTCATGGGGCATGGTGGTGAACATTTACCTCACTTGTCAATTTGTTTTAACTATTTGTTCTTATATGTGTCTGAGCTACCTGGAAGGAGGTGAGAGAGTGAGCTTATCTGAAGCTTAAGTGAATTTATGAGCCTTTTAAAATGGAGCTACCAAAGAAGAGTCTCTCTTGCCCCATCAGCAAAGTAGAGAGAACTTGATCTGAAGTATTTCAAGCCCAAAGAGAAAAGAGCCTCCATCCCTGATTGACTGATGTGCTCCACAAAACTATCTTTCCAAAGCAACAGAGAAATGAGACACTTTCATGACCACGGGCAAGTAAATATATTCATGACCTTCAAATTACCTCAACAAAATGCTTGGAAAGATAGTTAGAAAGGGATAACAAAGATCACAGTCCCAAGACCACTGACAGAAGTAAAATATCAAGTAAAAAAAGCAATAAAACAAAGGGGATAAACAAGGAACCAACACCTGAAAAATAATATGACAAGGATAAGCCAATCCATATCAGTTATAACCACCTATGTTAATTTTCTCAGTTCACCAGTCAAAACAAACTGACTGGGAGAATGGATGAAGAAACAAGGTCCCAAGATACACTGCATAAATCAAACACATTTTATTCAAAAAGAAATTCATAGGCTGAAAATCAAATGAAGAAAAATACTTCATGTGACAGGAACACAGAAAAATGTAAGGATGGCTATTCTATTGCAGACCAAATGAAATGAACTTCAACCCAAAACTGATGCAAAAATACATAGTTGTTAAGGGAAAGCTTCAAAAGGAAGAAATACCAATCATAAATATATATATATATATATATATATATATATATATATATATATATATGCACCAAATACTGGTGCACCAAATTGTATAAAGCAATACTGATGACATAAAATATCAAATAAGCACTAACACAATTGTAATGAGGAATGTGACTACCTCACTGTCACAGACAGATCAATTAGCAAGAAAGTCAAATAAGAAATACCAGAACTGGCCAGGGAGATAGCTCAGCAGAGTAAGAGCTTGCCTGGCAAGGGCAGGCTCCTGAGTTCAACCCCCAGGACCACAATAAAAAGAAAAAGAAAAAAAGAAATAACAGTACTGACCCAAATCTGTGAACAATTGGGCTGAGTAGATGTCTACAAGACGTTTCTCCCCATAACAGCAGAATGCACAATCTTCTCAGCTTCACATGCAGTGTTCTCCAAAATAGAGCACATATTGGTTCATAGAACATGCTAAAGAAAATACAAAGGAACTGAAACTATCCCAGGCATATAGTGAAATAAAATTGGAAATCAATGGAAAAAGAAAGCACAAAAATTTCATGAACACCTCAAAATTAAATAACATCTTCCTGAAAAACTAATGGGTCAGAGATGAAATCAAGGAATAGATTAATATTGCAAGAAAGTGAAAATACCAATATAACATACGGGAACCTGTGGAATGCTGTGAAAGCTGTCCTACGAGGGAAATTCATAGCAGTGAACTGTCACGTTGTGATTTGTGTCTAGATGTCTTCCAAGGTCTCATATAGTCATGGGATTACTTTCAAGAGTTTATGATTAGTTCATGTTCCAAGGCTGGGATTATGGGTGTGAGTGCCACACACCCTCCCTGGTGCGATCCTCAGACATACAACGTAAGGGAGGGAAGAGGCCTGCTCTTTCTGCTCCGCCCATTTTGTTCTTGCTTCTTGCTGTTTTCCTTCACTTTGAATGTTGGTTGATCTCTGCCATGTGCCTCTTTGCCTTGGAGCCAGCCAAGTATGGACTGAAACCTCTGCAAACTGTGAGCTAAATAGGTAAACATTTCCTTTCTTAATTCCTGGTGTCAGGTATTTTGATCCAGCAATGGGAGAAAAGTAACTGAGACATCTTACATCAGGAGAATAGAGTGAGTAAAACAAAATCTAATATTTAACCTCAAGCTTCTAGAGAACAGAGAAAGTCAAGCCCAAAGCTCATACAAAGGAGAAACTTGTAAAGATCGGAGTCAAAGAGTTGGGGTTTTTTTGAAGATTAATATTAACACACATTTAACCAACCTTATTGAAAAGGAAAGTCTCAGTTCCATGCAGTTGGGAATGAAAAAGATGAAATCGCAATGAATCTGAGAAATACAGAGTATCATCAATACCTACATCAAGAGCCTCCATTGTTTAAGACAAAATACACAGATGAAATGGTCATGTTTCTGAGTACATGGGAAGAAACTACCAGAAATTAATTGAGCAGATATTAAAATTCTAAATAACCCAATATCAGTCAATTAAACTAAAACTGTAGTTAAAAATATAAAAGCAAAGCAATACTGAGATGTTGATTCAAAACCACTACTCAATTCCACAAAAAATTTCAAGAAGATCTAATATCATTACTCCTCAAACTCTTCGATAAAATTTTAAAGGAAGTAGTCCCAAAATCATTCTTGGAAGCAAGTACTAGCTTGTTTTCAAAACTAGGGAAGGATTCCATTGAAAAACAGAACTACTAGCCATTCTTCCTAATGAACATGGATGCAAAAATCCTCAATAAGATACTGGCAAAGAGAGTGCAGCAAATCATTAGGAAGATTGTACATCAGGAACAAATAGGATTCATCCCAGTGATTCAGGAATTGTTTAACGTATGCAAACCATTATAATGCAAAACCAAAATAATGCAGTGCACCATATCAACATGGCCATGTTTATAAACCCCATTATCATCTCATAGATTTAAAAATCTTTTGACAAAGTATAACACCCATTCATGATAAAAGCTTTTTAGAAAATTGGAATAGATGGTCTTTATCTCACTTGGTAAGGGTTGTCTATGACAAACCAATATGCAACACCATTCTGCATGGTCAAAAATTGAAAGCTTTCACTCTAAAATTAGAAACAAAGCATGATTGTGCTGTCGTCTTTTTTATTCAGCATAGTTCTAGAAAAATGATAGATATTAGACAAAAAGAAGAAATGAGGAATGAAAAGGAAGACATTAAATTAACATTTGCAGTTGACATGACAGTCTACATAGGAGACATGAAAAACTCCAACAGACTTCCAGATTTAATAACCAAATTCAGTCACATAGATAAAACATCAAAACTACAAAACCAATAGCATTCCTGCAACAAACAAATAACAAATGATAACAAATAAAGGACAGACTCACTGAGAGAACAATAGGGAAATAATTTCGATGTAGAATGAAAAAAGAAAATACTTAAGAATCAGTCTAACAAAGGAAGTACAAAGTATCCAAATTGAAACTAAATTGAAAACTTTAGCACTCTGAAAAAGGAGTTGGGAGAAGATATCAGAAAATGGAAAGATACTCCTTGCTCTTGGGTAGGAAATCCAACGCTGTGAAAATGGCCATACTGCCTAAACTGTTATACTGATTTAATGCAATCCCAATCAAAACACCATTAGCCTGCCTCAGAGATCCAGAGAAAACATTCTTAAAATGCATTTGAACTTAAAGAGACATAATATAACAAAAACAATTTTGGCTTATTTTATTTTATTTTATTGAGAAACAAATAGCAAGAAGACAATTTCAAAGCTGATTAATAGGGCAGTTTCAATAATTAACAGCTTGTACATTGTTATCTTCTAAGTGGTTACCCATTTTACAAGATACAGATGGGATATCCTGTCCAAACACTATTAGTATAAATCTTCCTTTTCATTGATTTAAGCGAAAGTGATGTATATCTATCCTAAGTATACTGTATATACAGATACAGAATGGACCTTCCTTTGTATCCCCTTTTTTGTTTAGTCCTGCCAGAGATGGGTATTCCTTTGGCATATAAACACTATAGGTGCATGAAGTCAGCAAAACAATTCAACACAGTCCAGGAGTCCACAATAGTAGTAGGTTATCCACAGAACTTGTTGACTTGAGCCTTTGACAGCTCAGCATATTAATATGGCTTTACTTTTTATACCTCATTTTTATATATTTTTGCTGGATGGTTAAGACCAAGATGAAGCAAGACCTATATAACAAGAAATGTATCTTTTGTATCTGATAAGTTCAGTCAAGTCCCCTCAGGATTTATCCTTTAACTCTGTGCCACAGTTTGCAGATCCTTTGTCAGTGTCAGCCATGTGGATGTGTCATGGCCATTGCTTGACCAATTTTCTCTCTGCAAAAGCCTAAGAGAATGTTTTCTCTCCATGTGACTCTGCTTAGTTATATCTACGTCATCGATCACAATGCTCTTTGGCTTCATAATTTACTTGATCAGAAAATTTGAGACACAACTGAGTCACATGATGTTACAGTACAGGTTCTCCTATGTCCTGTGTCCTCACTGACTTTGAAAGGCTAGGATCAAAATGTTGGCTGTCCTTGCAGCCCTTCTATTTCTCAAATTTTGGGATCTGTTCCATGTTATGCTGAACAAAAACAATTTGGGTAACAGAGACAAGGCAGAAGGAACCACAATCCCTTAATTCATGCCACAGAACTATTTTTATAAAAACAGTGTGGTACTGGCAAAAAACAAAAACAAAGACTCAAGGATCAGCGTGACATGTTAGAAGTCATAGAAACAGCCCCTAGCACACTCTGCCTCACATCATCACATATGTGCTAAACATGTTCACTAGAATATTAAAGAGGACCTCTTTAATAAGTGGTGCTGTTAAAACTGGCTTTCCACTTGCCAAGGACTGAACTGCACCCATACCTATCCTCATGCACTAAACTAAAATGGATCAAATATCTAAATATTAATACATAAACATTAAATCTTCTAGAAGAGAATAGGTAACACTCTTGGAGACATAGATATAGCCAAAAAACTCATGGATAAAATCTCATCACATGGGAAATATAAAAATTCAATAACTATATGTTATCTCAGTATAAAAGATTTCCACAGCAAAAGAAATCACCAACAAAGTAAATAAAGAACCCAAAGGATAGGAAGCCTTTTTGGTCAATGCTTCCTCAGACAAAGCACTAATATATAGAATATATGAAGTATGAAAACAATTAGGCCTTCCTCAAACTTAAAGAACCAACCAAAATTGAGCAAGTGAAATGAGTAGATGTGTCTATTCATAGTTGAAGAAATACACATGGAAAATAAATACATAAAACACCCAGCACTATGGTCACTCAGGAGGTGCAAAGTAAAACACTGAGATTTCATCTGTTTCCAGAAAGAGTGACTGTCATCAGGAATTCTGAGGAGCTGAGGGGCAGAATGGCCCTCCCTCCACTGTTGGTGGGCCTGCAGACTGGTACAACCACTATGGAAATCTTTATAGAGATTCCTCAAAAATCTAAGAGCAGAGGTCCCACATGACCCAAATAGTCTCCTCCTTGGTATATTCGCGAGATAGTTAACAGCATCGTATCCTAGCGATGTACACACACCTATGTTTACAACAACAGAGTTCACAGCTAAGTCTTACAAGCAGACAAAATGCCCATTAACAGAAGAATGGATGAGAAACGTGTGATGTGTATATGACAAGTACTCCTCATCCAAAACGTCAGGATACATTCAGGGTGTCTGTAGGAAAATGGGTCTACTTGAGACTGGAATGCTGGGCAAAATAAATTAGACACAGAAGGTCAAATTCTGTGTGGCTTCACTTCCATGGCGAACTCACATATAAGTAATTTTAAAGAACAAACTAAAGATGTTTGATGTGAAACCAGAAGGTATGCTGAGTAGTGGAGCAGTAGCATCTGAGAATGGCAGAAGATAACAAGGCTGGGGGGCGGATTAGATATGGGTAAGGTGTGTACCCTTTCCCTAAGATGAGTGCAATTGTTACACATTACAAATATACATAATAAAAATGAAAACAATTGGGAAAACCACTGAGGATTAGACAAGTAACTTAACTGAGTGAAGCAAATGTCTTAGGTGTTCATCGGGGAGTTCTGAGCACAAGCACAGGAGCCACCTACTCCTCTACTGACTGGGATCAGAGTGAGGAGCTGTTTAAACTGAGCAGCAGTTGGTTCCTGGCAGAAGTGAGTTGTTTGGAAGAGAACAAAAAGGTCCCGCACTCGCCGCGCAGCTGCAAAGACCATGACCTGAGTCAGGCATGCGGCGTGCATCAGCTGAAGCATGCGCACCTCTGCGAGGTGGGTGTATTCTTTCTTACTCCAATTTTACAGATGAAGAATCTGAGATATAGAGAACATAAGTAACTTCCTTAAAGCCACGCAGCTAGAAATTCAGTCTTCGGATAGCATTGCCAAGAATTAATTTCATTAATAAGCAAGTCCTATGCCATTAGCCTAGGCTTTCTCCAATAAAGAACAATTAGGTATTTCCTATATTAATAATAATGAAAAATTTCAACACATTCCAAACAAGACACACTTTTAAAATTACACATATTTAAAATATGTGTTCATTTTATATTTTAAATAGTGCTGAGTTACAAAATTATGGAAGAATTTGCTATACTCTTCAAGATTATCTATTCCTTGAAGCAAGTCTATCACTTCCTGTTCTTTTAGCTAAAGGCTTATTTTTCACAACCTTGTGCAGTCAAGATTGTAAATATCCTTGGATTCGTTTTTGTATTCCCAAAGTGTATGTGCTTTCTAGCTAGAGATGGCATCATTGTTCTGTACTTAGATTCATATGTATTAAAATAATTGCCCAATCATTCTCTGCAGTGATTACTTTGTTTGGGGGCAATGGATGAAGTTTTAAGTTTCTCCACAATTATATCAAAACTTTAGCCTTTCTACTTTTTCAATTTTTACGTATCCTGCATGAAATGATATGGTTTTGTTGTTGGTGGTGGTGGTGGTTTGTTTGTTCTTTGGTGGAACCCGGGATTGAACTCAGGCCCTTGTGCTTGCCAGGGAAGCGCTATTCCCTGAGCCATCATGGCATTCCTCTGATGCCGTGAAATGACATGTTATTGTGGTTCAATTCGCATTTGCCTAATGACTGAATAAACTAAGCATCTTCTTATGGGCTTCTTCATTGTAATTATTCAAGCATTGCCTACATTGTAGAACAAGATCATTTTTCTTTATGCTTTTGAGTTGCGTGAATTCTTCACATATTCTGGACAATAGATTCTTCTTACAAAATATACAATTTGCAAATTTTTACCATTCTCTTTTATAGCATAGTAGCCCTTGATATAATAGCATTTTTACTTTTGATGAGATACACCCCCCTTCCCAAGTGGGTGGCTCAGCCTGCTCTGGGGGTGGGGCGGGGCAGGGCTGGCACAGCATGTGGGGTCCCCCCACCCCTATTAAGCTTGCCTAAGTAGGCTCTTCAGACAGCTGAGCTATCTTTCTGGGCCACAATGAGATACATTTTATAAATATTTTCTTCTGCTGCTTTTACTTTTGGTGTCATATTTTAAAGAATGATTACCAAATCTAAGATCATGAAGGCTTAAATCCATTTCCTTCTACAAGTTTTATACTTTTGAGATTTTAGGTCTTCAATCTGAGTCAAATTTTCTGTAAAAGGTATGAGAAAAAATTCTAAATTAAATTATCAGCATAGCAAATTATCCAAAAGTTGAGGGTTGGGTTAGAAAAAAAATTATCCAAAATTGTCTACTTAAAAGACTGCAAAGTTCCATTGGAAGACCTTGTTACCCTTACTGCCAATTAGCCAGCCGTAGAAATAAGTGTCTACATTGGCCTTCTCCACTCTATCCTATCAACTTCATGTATGTTTTGCTATCAGCAGAATTTTCATATTTTGTTTCATATTTGTCTGTGTACTTGTGATGTGTTTCACTGTGTGGTCCTGATTGGTCTCAGATTAAAGGTTCTCCCACCTGAGGCTCCCGTGCTAGATTACGGGTATGTGTCTGCATGTAATGTTTTCATTCCTGAATTGTTGTATGTTCTGTGACTAGTGTGGATATGCACTTTGGAAAGATAGTTTTGGCTACTCAAGACTCCTTGTACCTCCACACATATATGTTAGAACCAGTTTCCATGTCTACAAAAAAGGCAATCGGTTGCAGGGATATAGGTAAATAGTACAGTGCCTGCCTGGTAAGCATAAAGTCCTGAATTTGATCTCTGATACAAAAAAAATTTTAAAGGCACTTGGAATTTTCATAGGGATTGCATTAAATCTGCAGAAAAACTTGCAGTACATTGTTACTTTAATAACAATAGATCATCCAGTATATAATCACTACAAACAAGGGATATTGTTCAGTGTATTTGTCTTCTTAATAATTTAACCAGTTATATATATTTTTTTCCATACATAAATGCTGTATGTTTTCAGTTAAATTCTTTTTTTTTTTTTTTTTTTTTTTTGCAGAACCAGAAATTGAACTCAGGCCCTTGCAATTGCCAGGGAAGTGCTTCTTCCACTGAGCCATCTCCCCAGCCCTTCAGTTAAATTCTTTCTTAAGTATTTTATTCTTTTTTTATTCTGAAAATGAATTTTGTTTTCTCAGCATTTATGTCTAGTTGTTCATCACCAATGTGAGACATAGAAGTGATTTTGTGTTCTGAAATTAACTTGCAAAACTGGGGAATTCATTTATTAACTCAAATGTTTGTGTTTCTGTGTTCATGCATGTATAATATTTGGGATTTTCATGGTGTCTGCCAGAGAAAATCTGACCTTTACTTTTCTTGTCCTGTCCAGTGGGTCAGTCAACGCAGGTCACCTAGGGGAGGAGAGGGGACTGACAAAGACAAAGAACAGGTGCGCAAGAAATGGAGACAAGACAGGATTCTGATCAAGTCTCATTTATTCAAGGAAGCAATACAGCTTATATAGCAGAGGGAAGGGAAGTCAATGTCACTAATGACATAGGTATATTAGGGTAATGCTATAGGCTAACAATACTCAGGTGATCAACTAAAGGAGCACGTGACAGGAAGTCTAACCAAAGGAACACGAGGCAGGAAGTCATGATGCAGCAATTCTACAGGAAGTGTAACTTATATCTATAAAAGGAATAGAAACGAAGGCTTCCGGACTATAGTCCCCTCCACATTTTCTAATCTGGAAGCCTTTTTTTCCTTGATCAGCCCTGCTTGTCTAGAACTTTTGTGCAATATCAAGTAGTGCTTATGAAACTGTCTTATCTCATTCTTGGGAGAAGGTTGTCCGTCTTCTACCTTGAAGTATGATGTTGATTAAAGTAGATGCTCTTCATCATGTAGAAGTAATTTTTTCTACTCCCGATGTTTTTGAAACATTTTATTGTGAAAAAGTTCTGTATTAGGCCTTTTTACATGACTACTGAACTGATACTTTGTGTGTGCAGGGTTTTTTTTTCGTCTTTAGTCTGGTGCATATTCTATTTCTAAGTTTAACCAACCTTATATTCCTGGGATAAACTCATTTTTCTGTCACATACAGCCCTTCTCAATGCACTGCTGAATTCACTGTGAATTTAAGTTTTTGAAGTGCTTTTTCTGTACCTATGGTTATTAGGGTTAATAGTCAGTAGTTTCTTGTCATATGTGTCTTGTTTTGGTTTAAGAATAACATTGACCTCTCTGTGAGGGTCAAGTTTTTGTTCTAGCTTTACTCTTTAACAGGCTATTTAATAGATTTTTGAAGAAGGAATGACTGATATTTTAGTGCTTTAGATCTTTTATTCTGTACTAATCACTAATAATCAAAATGTCATAATATTTGAATGACAGTATGTGTGTTTGCCAAGGCCTGGTGCAGGTGATACAGTAAAGCAGCAAAGGACAAGCGTGGAAGAGCTGCCACAACTCCCATGTACTGGAAACTGAACTCAGGACCTTGCACTTACCAGGCAGCGCCATTCTGTTTGTGTCACAAAACAAAAACCATATATCTGCATTCTGACATTTCCTGCCGTGTGCATACCCAGAGCACACAGTACAAGCACAGTCCAAACACGTGCAGACGGCTCCTCAGAGGGCTGCAGGCGCCCTCCTCACCATCCCGCCCTTCCAGTGGTGATGGCAGCTCAAGTTGCCGACTTGCCCAGGGCTATACATTAGAATTTCCAAAGAACCAGTTAATTCTCTAATACAGTGATAGTCTCAAAAGCAGTCATTTTTAGCTCACATCAAGAAATTGCTCTCCCGTTCATAAGGTGGACCACATTTGCTTCGTGTATTGTTGAACAACTATATGCTTGTCTTAAAATAACTAGTGGTCTTAAGTAAAAATGAAATGAGAATGAACTGGCTTCTTTGCCCAACCTTCAAATTAGCTTCTTTAAAAACATCTTTTAATGTGTGAACAAAGTCACACTATGATAGTCTAACCACCACTCCTACGCACTGCTACAGTGAATAATAGTATTTGGGCCTTCAGAAATCAGACAAGTGGCTTGAAATAAAATACCAAATGTGTGAGACGTTTAATGCTGGTGGCTATTTTTGATGAGAGACAAAAGCAAAGCCATTATCTATTTTTAAGTGGCAGCAGTTATGTAAATCAGGCTTGATTTAGACAACCTTGGCTATCTTATGTGCTTGCATGAAGCATTATATAAATACAAATTTGCCCATGGAAAGCAAGAATTCATTAATTGGTTGTAGCATTTAGTCCTTAAAATAATGATTAGAGACCAGGTTTTGAAGTTAGGTACAGACAAATTCAAAAAAATAAAAAGAAATTCATTGTTATTATTTGACCATAGATATATTTAATTGGTTTAAAAGTGTTAGTGTTAGGACTGTGTTTTGTATAAAGGTAAAAATTTCCATCAGCATTAAAATAGACATTACGCTGAACCTGTGGGCTGTGTGGTCAAAGGTCAGTGTGGACATTTTAATAGCATTAATTCTTCCCATTCCTGAAGTTTAATGTTTTTCCATGTATGTGTTTTCTTTCTGATCATAAGTGTTTTACAATTTTCAGTGTACAATACAAGTTTCTCATGTCCTTGGCTAAGTTTATCCTTAAATATTTCATCATCTTTAATTCTATTATAAATGATATTATTTTAACCTTCTTTTCAGATTTTTTTTTTTTTTTTGTCTTTTTGAGACAGGGTCTCACTATGCAGTTCAGGCTGACCTTAAGCTCACTTTGTAGCTCAGGCTGGTCTTGAACTCACAATAATCCTCCTGCCTCAGCCTCCCAAGTGCTGGGATTACAGGCATGCGCCACCATGCCCGGCTCAGATTGTTTTTAATAGACATGCAACTGGATTTGCTTGTTGGTTTTGTATCCTGCAAGTTTAGTTGATGTATTTTTTATGTATTTAGTACAGGGTCTCACCACACAGATCAGACTCGTGACCCTCCTGTTTTCAGCCTCCCAAGTGCTGGGATTACAGGTGCACACCACCATGCCCAGTTTCAGTCTCCCGCTCAGTGCATCCTGGGGACAAGGCCAGCATGTTGTACCTGGGATGGAACCCCAGTCCTGAGTCTGCCAAGGAACTTCAATCCTCTGAGCTATTTGGCCAGCCCTAGTTAATGTATTTCTTAATTTTAAACATTTTTGAGGGCATCTTTAGAGTTTTCTACATATAAGAAAAAGTTAAGATGTGTTAAGTCTATGTCCCAACTACTCATGATGAATGTATTCACTCTGTAACAAAGACATAGGCTAATAGAAAACACATAAAAAGATAATTAGAGACCTTATGAAGAAAGATATTGTGATCTTCAAACAGAAATAATTTTATTTTTTCTTTCAAATTTTGATACTTTCATTTCTCTTTATTGTCTTATTCCTCTATCGAGGAACGCAACCACTCTACTGCATATGGATGGCAAGACTGGAGGTCTTTGACCTGTGCTTCCTACTAAAGGAACACTCTGCCACACTCTGAGTGTGACATTAGGCATGTGATGCCAACCTGTGTCCTTTATTGTGTTGAGGTAAGCTTTCTGCACTCGGTTTGCCGAGCTGCTCTCATGGAAGACACTGGATTTCTCCAAATAAACCTATTGAAATAATCATGTAATTGTATCCTTTGTTTTTTAATTGATATGTCATCCTGACTTGATAAGTGAAATCATCCTTTTATTGCACTCTAGGATTGAATCCCATTTACCCTTGGTTATAGCTCTTTTCATATGCTACTGAATTCCTAAGCAGAATAATATAGACGCTGGTTCTAGAAAACATGTTGTTATCAAAAATGGCTGTAACATTACTTACTAATAGCAAAGCTCTTTTTTTTCCTGCTATCTGTTGCCCCATACTGATATTCTGATTTTATATACACTCTGTGTGCTATCTACAATGTTAATTGTTCTAATTTCTTTCTCTAAGCTATCTTGAATTTAATCAATACTCATTTAGTATTTTTGACTTTGAAATATCAGCTTTGTTATAAATATCTACTGTCAAAATTAATGTTTATAAGTTTTTTTGGAATGGTAGTACTCAGATTATAATATGTAATGTGACATTTTTGCTATCACTTAAAGAATTATTATGTTGATGTTATTCCAGGTAACTTTTTAAGATTCTATTTTATGCAAGATATACATGGTAAATTCCTTCCTTTTCCAAATAAATACTTAATACATGTCAGCTTAATATAAATATTAAAATTATTCACTATTATCAATTTTATAGGGAACAACATTTACAAAGTGTGTACAACTAATACTATATATTGTTTAATTGGAAATTTTGGTTGAAAATCACATTCTTAAGAAAAATAAAGTTCAGATTCCAGCTGAAGCAGCAGATGGAAAGCAAAATGTCTGTCAAGCATAAGAGAAAGAATAATGTTCCCACCAATGTCTGTTCCTTGGCAGAGGGCACAGTGTATGCGATGAACAAAAATGCACAATCGTTTTGTCTTAAATGAATCTGGAGGGAGAGTTTTGAGATACTTCATTGTCTCCCCTTCCAAAGAACAAAAGGAAAAGGAAGGAAGGAAGAAAGAAAGGAAGGAAGGAAGGGAGTAAGGTGACAAGAGTGTGGCTTGGGTACAGAGAGCTTGTGTACTCAAGCCTGAGGCTTGATCCAAGTAAAAGGGGGGAGGGACGGGGGAGAAGAAAGGAATGGCAAAGCACACACACATAGGAAGCATCAGGGCGTGTTATGCCACTGGAAGGAAAAGCGGTTCTCAAGGCTGGCCAAGGTGGTTCTGAGATGACTACATATGCAACCAGGCAGAGCCACGTGTAGAATTTTTAGATTGCTACATGGAAGCAACCTGGTAAGAAAGAGGGTTTTGTTTGTTTGCTGTTTGTTTATTTGTTGTTTTATGATTTTTTTGAGACAGCACCTTGTTATGCAATTTGGCAGGCCATGAGCTCACTTTGTAGCTCATGCTGGCCTCAAACCCACAAGAACTCACCTGCCCCAGCCTCCTGGGTACTGGGATTACAGGCAGGCACCACCATGCCTGGCTGCATGTTTGTGTTGATAAGGGCTAGCTGATTTTAAAGCAGAAAAGGAAGCACATTGAGGAAAAATATCAAAGGAGACCAATTAGGGTTCTATCACAATAGTCCATATATCAGAATACAAGAACAAAATTTGTATCAGCATTATAGCACTGTAACATCCACAGCAAGAAGAGTAGGATAGATAACAAAGCAGGCTGGTAGTTTTCTTCATAGAAACAAAAAAAAAAAAAAAAAAAAAAAAAAAAAAAAAAAAAAAAAAAAAAAAAAAAAAAAAAAAAAAAAAAAAAAAAAAAAAAGGAAGAAAGGCAATTTGGACATATACATAGAACATTGGTGAATTTAATCCCCCCAGTTTTCCTTTGTGGAAGATTAGCATGGAAGGATAAAGGTGAACACAAAGACCACTCGAGGTGAGGCTGGTCCAGGCAGAGGTCCTGATGTTTCCAGTGCCCACAAATGGGCTTTGCTGGCAGATAGCTCACAGCACCTGGGAATGGTGGAGGGAGGTATGGGCCTACTATGGGGAAACAGCCAGCATTTGAAAGCCACATGGAAGAGGATGATTGAGCAAATGACGTGGAAAGACAGAAGAGGAAGAAGGGCCAGGAACAGTGGGGTCACAAACGAATTGCGTAGTTATAAGCTAAGTTTCATAGGGAGGGAAGAAGTGTTTGGCAGTACATGTCTGCTGAATCAGTTTTCCTAACTGATGCATGACTGGTGTGAGAACTCAGTGTCGCCGGGCAGGGGTTAAGAACTGCCCCAAACCAGCAGAGGGCCAGGTGAGAGCCTAGCGCTGAGACCAGTGGACCAAACACTGAGAGTGCGCTTAATCCAGGTCCCTGAGCAGCTGATGCGAGGCTGGCAGGCAAGAATAGCCCAATGCCGAAGGGCTGCGAGCCCCTGGTCCTGGTGGGACACCAGGTCCCAGACCCCGGCTTGCAGCCCCAAGGGGCACGGGGCTCTGTGCATTAGACGCAGGTCATTGCTTCGCTCCCTGTGAATGGCTGTGTGACTAGCAGAGATGCTGAAGCACAAGCACTGGGAGAGCTTACCCAGAGTGCGAGTTTAAAGAAATGTGAGACCTAGTATAAGAACCGAAAAGCAGAAATACAAATGGAAACGTACAACAACAACTAAAATCAATTGAGTCCGATAAGCCAAAGTAAATGGCATATGCTGCAGGATACTAATCAGCTTTTCTTCTGGATGGTTAACAACCTAAGTTCACAGATCAGAATTGGAGAGATAGAAGAGCCACAAGGCCAGGCAACATTTTGGCCCTAGCCTTTCAAGGTCAGCAAAGACTCAGGACATAGGAGAACCTGTACTGCAACATCATGAATCTCTGTTGAGCTCCAAATTTTCTGAACAGAGATTATGGAGCCACAGAGGAAAGAGATCAAATTTCTATAGTGTGCCTAGGGAGAGTACATGGAGAGAAAACTCTCTCAGGCTCTCACAGAAAGCAAACTGGTCAAGCATTGGCCGTGACTCATCCACATGGATGACACAGACAAAGGATCTACAGAATAAGGTATAGGACTACAAGATAAACCCTGAGGGGACTTCACTGACCTCATAAGAAAAATAAAGTACATGTGTTGGTATATAAATCTTGCTCTATCCAGGTCTTAACCATCCAGCAGAAAAGTATAAAAATGAAGTATACATTGAGGGGCCATAATATTAAATTGAGCTGTAAATGGCTATGGTCGACAACTTCTTCGGATAACTCACCATTGTTGTGGAATGCTGGACTGTGTAGGACTGTGTTGTTGAGTTCAAGCACCTAAGTTAGTTGAATGACAATGGAGTGCCCACCTTTGACAGGTCTAGACAAAGGAAGGGGTATAGAAAAAAGAATCATGATGTGTGTGTATGGACAGTACAGTTGGGATAGATAACGCTGTGCTTCTACATAATTCTATGAGAGGCAAGATTTGCACTAATGGTGGTTGGACAGGATGTTGTGTCAGCTTCTAGTACTATGGACAACCACTAGGAAAATAACAAGGTAGAAAGTATTAATTATTGAATCTTTGATGTAATTCAGGTATAAAAAATAAGATACGCAAATAGCTACACTCTTAATTTACTGATAAGAGACATATGATATAATAATGTCTGTAAGTATAATATCATGTATGCACCTTCTGTGATAACAAAACATTATGAAAACAGTTTTCTATGTATTACTTTATCAAATCCATCTTGTCAAGGTATCTTAAAACTATCTCATTGATATTTGTACTTCAATAAAACAAAAATTAAAAAAATAAAAAATAAATAACAACAAAATAAGAAATGTGAACTGTTGTTATAATAAAACAGGCTGGCCCCATGTCATATCATCACAAAGCCAAGTGAGACTAAGCTAAAATGGAATGGAAAACACTTTGCAAATCAGTGAGTGTCTCTTTTGGGGAAAGAGAAAAAAAGAAGGAGAAACATTTAGGGTCAAAGGCCCAGCAGCAAGACGCTAACAGTGGTCTGTAGGCTGGGAATGTTCAGACAGGGAAACAACTGCAGAAGGAGAGAACATTCTGTTCTGACCCTAGAAGGGAAAAAGAAGAAAGAAACGTACGCAAGGGTGATACTGCCCAGCAGAACTCCTAACGTACTTCCCAGTTAGAAATTCCCAATGGAATTCCTAATGTATTTCCCAATGTAATTCCTAATTTTAATGTTAATTAAAAGCCCAAACTTTTAAACATACTACAAAAAATCAGAATTCGAAGGCTCACCATTCAAGGCATTTAGAATAACATTTACTGACATGATAATTGATAAATACTGGACACTGCCTTTTTAAAACTTAAAAATATTCATTTATGAAGTATATTTTTGTCCATGAGCATAAAATAATCTCTGATTGTCTAGAAATGCTCATTTTTACAGATAATATTCACATACAACACAAGGATCAGCCCATATCTATCTGCCTATCCATCCACCAAGTCAATTTTTATGTAGAGCACCCCTAGATTCTGAGGTGCTATGGGAATGGACAGGCACATATGCCCTGTGAAGCATCCTCTCCGAGGTTCTGTTGGCTGCTTTCAATACGCCTCACTTGCAGATGTCTCCTTGAATTGAAATCGGGGCTGACTGAGTCAGCCTGGTGTCCTGCAGAGCTGGAAGGCAATGCACTGTTGCTTTGCTCAGACCCCCATCACTCTCATTAAAAAAAGCCACATCAAGCATCTGGAAATGAATGCTGTAAAAACAATATAACATTTTCTATGAACTATTTCCCTACACTTGTATTTTTTTATTTTATTTTTTATTGAAGAACAAGTAGCAATGAGACAGTTTTAAATCAAATTAGTAGGACAGATTCAACAGTTTATACATTGCACATTGTTTTCGTAGTGGCTTTTTGTTGTACAAAGTACACATGATACTCTATTTACAAACACTATTAGAGCAGATGTCTCTATTCAATGAATTAAGAGAATGTAGCTGTATACCTATCTTTTTTAATGCTGAATTATAGTACAGTTTCAATAATTAATACTTTTTACATTGCAATGTTCCTAGAGGTTATCCATAGTACAAGATGTAGACAGGATATCCAGCAGAAAAGTACAAAAACAAGGTATATAAAATAAGGCCACAATAATAAGCTGAGCTGTAAATAACTCTAATCAACAACTTCTTCAGATAACCCACTATTATTGTGGACTGCTGGACTATGTTGGAATGTCTTGCTGTGTTCAGACACCTATAATAATTGAATGACAATAGAACACCCATCTTTGACAGGACCAAACAAAAAAAGGGGATACAAAGGAAGAACCATTCTGTGTTTATATAAACAATACAGTTAGGATAAATATGCAGTACTTTGGCATAATTCTATGAGAAGAAATATATGCACTAATAGTGTATTTTAATGTTTAAAAATACTTAATATATTTGTATCCAAGAAAATCAGTTTGCTTTCAACATAACTTTTAGGAAAAGTTTTGATGAGTTAAAATGTACTCCAGTAAATGCTGTTGTTTGTCTTCAGTACCCTTAATGAATTGTCTTTAATTATTTAAATGAAGATAAATCTCAATATTTAATTGACTTTTGCCCTCTTTTGGCATCTGCTGCATTTAATTTTGCTACTTCATTAATCACATTTGAGTTTTTGTCCTTTCCTTGATGGTTTTAGTGAAATAATTTTGTAATTCATTTTCTACTTCTTGAAGTTCTGTGTCCCAAACACTATGAAGAGTATGTTTTGCATGAATTTTACATGGGCTTTGCCAGTGTTCATGTTGCTTCAGAACTCTTCTTAGCACCTATTTCACATCTAGTGCTTTGGCTGAAAGTGTCCATGCAAATTAATGGCCACCACGAATACACTGTCTGAGTTAATAAAATGTGTGTGCCAATGTATCTTATAGTGGCTTCTTACACTCACTGTTCTATGTAAATAATATTTTGCAAAACTGTTCTTCAAGCTAGTAAGATCAGTATGTATGTTAGTGATTCGATCACAGTATGACATAATGAACAGAGAAATTAAATTCGGAAAATTTTCCTTCTTCTGATTTTTCTTTATTATCATATGTAACTTACTTCACTGTCTTGGGTTTTCATCTAGAAAGTAAGAGGAGTGGGTGCTTCTGGCACACATTTCCAGCAGAGTCTGTCACTTCATTTGTGATAAATAAGTCTTTGTTGAATAGAAGAGCACGTTTTGAAACACTATGGAGGAGCAGGAATCCCAGCCTAGGGGCTTGGGAAATGGCTCAGTAGAATAGGCATTTGCTTGGCAAGCGCAAGGGCCTGAACTCAATCCCCAGTTCTTCTTGATAAAGAAAAAAAGGAAAAAGAAAGAAAAAAAAGAAAAGAAAACAAATCCCAGCCTACGCACAGTGACCCAGCATCCCTAATCTGTGATAAATAATCACAGACATTGTTTACAAGCACATACCTGCAGGATGACAGCATACTCCTATGCAACTCTGCTAGTAGAAGAAAACTAGAATTCAAGCTTAAAGACACAGGTTGACTTTCTGGTTGTGCAGCTCACACCTCTGCATGTGCTCTGCCTTCTCGTCACAGAGCAGTGCTGCACACTTGGTGTCATGGTGTGTGCATGCACATATGTGTGTCTGGTTTCAAGAAACCGCATGCCTGTAATCCCAGCACTCGGGAGGCTGAGGCAGGAGGATTGTTGTGAGTTCGAGACGAGCCTGAGCTACAAAGTGAGCTTAAAGCCAGCCTGAACTGCATAGCGAGACCCTGTCTCAAAAAGACAAAAATAAATAAATAAATAAAATGCAAATGTCTACAAATTCTGTTGTGATCGCAAATGATGTGTCATTAGCCAAAGACATACTGATGGCAGCGAAAGGCAGCATTGTTTCTTTTCCTTTTTTTTTTTAATGGTCCTTATGTGTCACCTAGTTTGGTCCAAACTCCTGGGCTCAAGCAATCTCCTACCTCTGTGTACAGAATGGCTGGGATTGTGGGGGTGGCTGGGGGCAGTATTTTAAAAAGTTTTCTGTTTCCATGGGAAAAAAAGGAAGGCTTCAGTTGTGGAAGTCTTGAGCAACATGAATGAGGAGCTTGATAAAGAAGGAACTAGCTAAATAAAAGCTGCACCTAGTCGACCAGAGCTCTGAGCAGCAATCTGGGTCTCTCTAGCTGTCACTTCCACTCAGGCCTCAGCATTTTCTGTAGAATGAGCACTTGTGGGGAGATGCTGGACAAGGGAGTGGAACACCGTGAGGCTGGTGTTCACATTCCTCTGCTGCTCTGAACACTCAACAGGAGGTGTGCTCTGTGAGCTCAGTGGCATGACTTTACTCTGCCTTCTGGTGGCACCAACAGGAAACTGTGGTCCTTAGGCATGGGTGGGTTGCTAGGGTTCTGAGATGCCCTGTAATTGTCACTGTGCTCAACTGAACCACCATGGCTCACTTTCATGTGACAACTATAGATAGGTTTTCGTTAAAGTCACTGCAACAGCTGTGTTGCAAGTTGATTAATTTTATGTCTTCTAGTTTTCAAGAGAAAACTCATTTTCTTGAAAGAATAATCTTCATATTCCACCTACTCTTATTTATTACTAAGTAATATGATTTCAGGTAGTCTAGAATGTTGCTTTGTTCTTCTTCAGCCAATCCAGAGAAATCAATTTTTTTTTTTTTTCTGCAAAGGCAGTCAGGTCCAGTGACTATGCACACCAGCACTGGCATTCATAGAATGCACACTTTGAGGTGCGTACTTCTGTTGAGCATTTTCTCCTCTGATCTTCCCCCCACTTTCTGGGAAGGGCAGGTGGACATTGCTTTGTTTTCCTGGAAGTGAAGCCAAAGATTTAAAGATCTGGAGCATCAAACAAGTAACCAGATGAATGATCCTTAGGAGCAGGATCTCTTGAGTGTCCCATCTTAACATGGTAAGCTGTCCCTCAAATGGCCACCACTGACTTTCTTTAGAATGTGGGCTTCTAAAAGCCATCCCAAAGGCCTCATCCAGGCCCGTGTGCCTCAGGGTCTGAGCTCCATGCCTGTTCCTTCATGACTCACTCTGGCACTCTGGAATAGACACGCTTGCTTCTGTACTGCACAGAGTAAGAGGAGGCTAGCCTTGAGCTTTGGGGTTATTAGCAGGGAATCTCCTAGGCAGTGCAGTCTGTATTTCCAAATACCTACCTGCTTGCTGTACTGTGTGGCTTCTGCTTACTATCAGCTGCATCAATAAGCCCTCCATATATAAAGAGTCCCCTGAACACATATTAGCCTCTGGCTTTTTACTCTTCTATCTACCAAGTTCTTGGGAAAATGCCTACCAAAACAGTCTCCACAAACGTGTGTTGCATAAACAGTCAAATGAATGTGTGGATAGGTCCAGTTGGGAGGAAAGAGATATAGCAAGATTGGGCTCTTGTCCAAGTTAGGTGTCCAGTTGGGAACACTCATAAGTGTGCTGTAAACAACTGCATGATTATGTAAGCATTTTCCCTCCAGAAAATCCTTCACCTCTGGTTTGCTTATGTAGTTATAAATGGCACCTGATAAAATTTTGGTCTAAAGTTATAAGTTGGGAATTATATTGCAAGAGGAATTCATTCATGTAAAGCAAGTCTTGCAGGTCCTAGAAAAAAACTTCCTAACATCTCTTTCACAATCTCTTGAATGTGAACTTTAAAACCAGTTGTATACCAAACAGAATGGGCATATTTATTTTTAACCTTACCCACATATTCTTAATAATTTTAATAAATTCAAACTCTTTATGTTGTGTAAAGGTTTATAAGGGAAAAGATTTAATACAGAACACATAATTTATATGACTACTTTATAATATTCATCATGGAGTTACATAGAGTAGAATCCAGGGAATGTGTCCTCTCAGTAGAGACCCAAAGAATATGGCTGAATGTAGATCCCACAGCAGTGTCCTTTATCAGTCCAGCTGAAGACCAGACTCATAATAAAGTCGTCCACCAGTCTAGCGGGAGGCTTGGAGTTCACAACGTTGTCTCATGCAGGTCTCTATCAAGGATCTGCCTTGGGAAGGCCCAAATGTCAGCAGTGAAATCCAGAAAGTCCTTCCCAGTAGGATGAGGATCTGTGCCAGCAGGCTGAGGGATCTGCACTGGAACCAAGAGGTAATGCTCAAGGTAAGGACCAGAGCTTCCCCCAAAGCCCACAACCATCCTCAGTGAAGTCACGGTCCAGAGCTCTTCCAACAAGTTTATATCAAGAAAGCGAGCACAACAAGCTTCTCCAGTAGAACCAACAGACACCACCAGTTGTGCTTTTTTTCAGGTGGGCCTTCCGCACTCAGAACCACACTGATGCAGTTTAGCTTGGTGTTATATGTTGACCATTGGTGTAATCCACCACACTTTATTTATTTGAACAGATTATATATACATTTGACCAAATCAGTTAACAGCTGAAATTTCAAGATATCACAGGATCACAGCATTGCATTTGAAGGAACTTTGAGTACTTGCTAGAAGCAAAAACACAAGCAGCACCTTCCTTACAGTGGATGGAGGTTCTTACTGCTGATGTGGAATGTCTCCATAGCTGCCAGTGCACTCAAGGGACCAAGGGAGATTTTCATGGGTGAGGTCTGAAGGTTTCACGAATGCAGTTGTGCAGGACAGCGGACAGCATGGAGCAGAGCGCCAAGCGCAGCAGCACAAGAGCGAGAATGCCTGTGCCTTTACTGTGAGACTTCTATGCAGGTGGTCATCACATATTTACATTCCTGTATAGTGCCACAACTGGCACACGTGTGTTCACCTGTGCTAAACCATGGCTACCCTGCTGCACGTCTCTGTGAGAGATGAGCAGGGTCACGTGCTTAGGTGTCCTTAGCTGCCCCTGAGCTGAGAAACAGCCTGAGTGACTCCACACAAGAGCCAATCTTTCAAAACAAAGAAACAAATCTGTGCCACCTTTGCAGAGTGCTTAAAAACAGTTTCTTTATTCCTTTGTTTTTCTTCTTTACACACATAGCCTTGTAGATGGAGAAAAAGCTCTAAAATATGATTGTTCAGAGCCCTACAGTTTGCTCTAAGTTTCTGATACTTGTACCAAGGAAGGAAGAACGCAGAAAACAGTAAAGAGTGTAGTGTGTGATATCTAAAATTCAAGCTAGTGATAAAGGAAAAAGCTTGGAGCAGAAATTCCTGTGGGCACTTTTCCAAGGGTAACACCCTAGGTCTTGTGTGTCATAAAATTCATCTTCCATCTTTATGCAAACTCAACAAACTTATAATAACAGTGAAGTGTTTTGTTTTGGTGCTTTACAGTTTAGAGGATGTTTTCAAATATCCTCATTCTTGGTTCCTTGCAATTACCCAGGAAGAGAGGTGTTAACTGTTAATTGTGTTTCATAGGTAACCAGCCTGAGATTCGTGAAGAAACAGATCAGACTCTAGACTCTGCGGCTGCACCTTGGGTTCTTGTATTATGTGATCTCCTGTATGTCAGTAACAACAATGCTTAATCATTACTTTGTCTTCTTTTTTTCTTTTTGAGATAGGCCTTCACTATGCAGTTCAGGCTGTCCTTGAGCTCACTTTGTAACTCCAGCTGGCCTCAACCTTGCAGCAGTCCTCCTGCCTCAGTCTCCTAAGTGCTTGAGTTACAGACTTCTGTCCCCACAGCCGGCTGCACCCCATACTTTTTACCAAAAAAAAGGTCTCAGCTCTACCTGTCTGAAGTATCACAGTGGGCTGTGGAGGTCTCCGTGTCCTACTTGTAAGGAATTAATTCATTCATTAACTAGCATTCTCTTTTGACAGAGGCCTTTGTTTCTGCTTCTCATCCACCTGGAAGCTCAGTCTCTGAACAAAATGTGTCAGGAATCTTATGGTGATGCTGGCTGGTGTTTTCAAGGTATAGAAAGCAGAAGCTGGCTGTCACTCAGGCTGTTGACACTGAAAATGTGGCCAGCATATATGATGCATTTTCGATTTGCTATCCAGTGAGTTTCATTTCTTTATTGTCACTTCTGACACCTAAATGGCAATTAGTTTAGTGGAATCATTCTGTAACATTTTTAGTACTCGTTTGCGCATCTGCATTTTCAGTCATCAGAGATTTGAAGACCTCAGAACTTTCTCATGCCTAGTTCTTTTCCCTTTCTAGGATCAAAGATGGGAGAGGCTTCCCACAGGCCATCTCTCTGGTGGGTGGCTTTGCAGCAGGAGGAAGCATTTGCTTGCTGACCTAGGCCCCGCAGTACTTCCTTTCCTGCTGCAGCATCCCAGGGACTCTAACTTGCAGGTGCTGATCTGGAGTGGAAGAAGATGTGGCTGGCCAGGATCCTGGAATGGTAAAGGGCAGAGGTGGGAAGACAAGGCTCTGTCCTGGAGGGGCGAGCTAGAGTGCTGCCTTTGGCTGCTAGGTCTGAGTGTTGCTTTGTTCTTCCTGTCCTAGTTAAAATCCTATGGCTGCAGCCTGCAAGGCAGTGGGCCTGGACTCAGAGGTGCGACATGCTTTCCAACTTAGGCTGAGTAAAGTAAGTCACTGTATTGCTGCATTTTCTCTCTTCCTAAGTACAGATCATAGAGATATTTACTGGGAACTCAAAGACTGATTATGAAAATGAAATTACATCTTATAAGTTGAGTCACTCTGGAATTTGTGTTTATAAATGTGATGGCATTTTGGGTTTCTTTGTAAGTACGATCTCCTAACTGAGGGAATTTCTCTTCCTAAAGTCCTGCCCCATACTCCACAGACAGAGTAGATACAAAAGCCAAAGTCAGAGTGTGAGTGTAGCTGTTGACTTGTTGTGAGCCATTGTCATCAGATTGTGTCACTGGTAACAACATTCAAGATAGCTTAGATTAATCATTTCAGAATGAGGTTCAGTTCCATGAAAGCCAGCTGTTTTATGGCTGGGTCTATGTTTTTCCTATGAGTAATGTTGAACTCTAGAGAAATAAACCATTTCTCTATATTTCTTTCAGCATAATATGAAGGGCCAAGCTTACCATGTGGTAACAGAATGCATCCCTGGTCGTGGTCATCATTTCCTAGTGTAGCAAAGCAGAAAGTGCAGAAGTTCCAGTGGGCATGCATGGGGCATTTTCCTGCTATTCCTGCTAGTAGTAGCAGAGAAGGGAGACACAAAATTTAGGATTGTACATTTTGGGCCAGGTAAGGAGCCCATGCTTTGTGTCTTCCTAACATGAGAGATGCAGGCACCTTCAAGCTTTCTGTCCACTGATGGGACAGTGCTGTGGATTCTCTAGGTGGATACCAATCCAGGCAAATGCGGGCCCTGAGCCAGCCTGTGTGCCAGAGCCATGGCCTCTGCTTCCCTGAGTATGGAACTTGGTGCTGCTTTTGTTCTCAGATGCAAAGTGATGCAGTGATAGCAAGTAGCTCTCAGGCGTTCAGAATGTTAAGGATATAATGCACACAAAGCTTTGAGGAAAAGGACCCGGGATGTCACGCTTCCTCACTATTTTGCCTATTTAGTCAAACAACAAAAAACCTGAGCACAAGGAGTCACGTGCTATAAAAGGGGAGGGAGACAAATGAGTTCAGCATGTTTTGTGCAAACCCTTACATGGTAGAATGAAGAAAAATGATGTTACACTAGTTAAGGCATTGCTCCAATTTTAACAGTCTAGGACTCTAAGCCTCTGGGCTTATATTTGTAAGTTGGATTTTTGTTTTATTTTGGTTTTGTTTTTCACAGAGAATCCACTTAAATATACTATCTTGCTTTATGTCTCAAACAAAATTGAGCCCTTTAGAAAAATCATTATTTCTGACAAAACTGTACAATATGTGATGGAAAAAGACTCCCCCTCTTCCCCACATGGAGCACATTCATCTTTCTTAGTACTTTCTGAAACACTTCTGAAGTCCCCTTTCATGTGTGGCAGTAGTTGTACTGTCGGGGTTGCCTTGATGTCCTGAATTTATTCAGAACATTTAGCTGTCATGGTCATTTTGGCTTTCAGAAGGAACGGGAGCTGATCGCCACCACTACATGAAGAGCAAGGTGAGGACGCACGACCGTGTCTCCACATACCACCCCTGTCACAGCCAGCAGCAATCCCTGTGGCTCAGCCAGCACCTGCATTGACAGGAAAGCGCACCTGAATGCCACGGACACTGGGGCAGGGTGCGTGAAGTTAGAGGGCGACCAGTAGTGTGTCCGCTACTGTGACTGCAAGAACCATTCAGCCGGTGTTTGAGCCACAACTTCCTAGCCACTCAAGCACAAGCCTGTGTCATTTGCAGCCCTCCTGTCACCCTTATTCAGATTCAGTCAGTGATCAGAACAGCCAAGTCTGTGCAGTGGTTCTCTCTGCTTGCTTTCTGTGGCCCTTCCGCAAGTCGTCGCTGGTCTTCACGCAGCCTTGTCACTCTGGCCTTTCCCTGACATTCTTCTCTGTTAGTGCAACTCACCTCATCCTGCTGGAGCAGACAGAAGACAGGCTGGTGCTTGCTCTCCTTCCAATGGAGCCCATTTCAGAAGAGACACCTGCTGTCTCACGTGAACTGCAAAACTGTTCCTGGTGGATGAGAAGTGGAAACAGTGTTTTCTGAGGGATGAATGAAAAGATGAGGCACACACACGTGTCCACATTATTAGGCAACAGAAGGAGGAAACACTGCCAAGTAGGAGCCTGGGAACATTGTGCTGAGGGATAAAGCAGGCACCAAAAGACAAGCTCTGTGTGATCTCCACTTCATATCTGGAGTGGGACTATGTTGAATTGAGGCTACTGCAGAACACAGTAGTGGCTCCCAGTGTCTACAGAAGGACAGTGAGGCACAGAGGACAAGTGACCGAAGAGTGGAAACCTCCTTTTTGGCAAATCAGTTATTGGGACGTGAAGTGCCACAAGCTGAATGCCACATGCTGTGTGGGGGAGCAAATCCTGCCCTCCTGTCCCTCCATGTGCATGAGTGAGGGGCAGGGAGTGCCAGCGTGCTCATGGTAGTCACCTCACAGCATATACAGAGGGCAGATCAATACCCCAGATGCTCTAAGAACATGCAATTGTCTCAGCAATATCTCGGCATAAAATAAACATTAATAAAACAATGAGAAGCATAAACTAGTGTGTCAAAATCTCACTGGTATTTCACTGAAAACGTACTGCACTTACCTATATCAAATTTCATGTAAAATCTGTAGTTCAGTTTTGCTAGACAAGATTTGATAGCCAATGTTACATTGAATTGAATTAAAATGTAATGTATGTTTGTTCATTAAGAGATTAAAACAAATATTTTAGAACAGCTTATATTTCTTAAGCTAAGAAGTATATGAAATCATTTTTCATAGAAAAGTTATTATGAAATTTAGAAAATGAAACTTGTTGTGTGTATTACATCTTGCTTCTTTTTGAGGAGAGCCTATTTTATGAGCTGTTTCCCCAGCACCAGTGCACCTGTACACCCTTCTGTCACTGCACAGTTCAGGGTCACGCTGTGTTAGGGAAGGAAGGAAAGTTCTGTGGACACAGAAGACACTGATGAGACAGCTAGGGCTGGACAGCTGTGTACATGATAGAAGGGAGAGAGGAAGCCCCGATCTCCTCACCCTAAAGGCCGCCACCCATCGCAGAGCGCATCAAGTAGCCTGGTTTACAAAATGTACTTCATCAGATACATAGAGAAATGAGGTGTGGCTTGAAGTCCTTGCATCAACAGCGGAGGAATCAAAGAAAGAAGAAAAGAAACAAGAGACGATAGCTTTTCTCAAGACGTCTGGATCTTATTAAGGCAAGTCCACTTACAAAGCGGTCGTAAGCCAGTTCACTGCATCGGAATTTCCCCAATTGCTGTCTGAGTGCCTCTGCTTGGATACCCAGGCTACTGATGTGTTTGTGCCAAAAGAACAAAATCAAGAGTTATTTATAAAATGGTAAAATAAGTATTTGTGTCCACTTTTTCCACTGATATTACAAATTTAATTAAATAGCAAATACAGTAACCAAATGGCTATATAAATAATATAGTATAAATAATATAACAAATTACCTTTGAGTTTAAACAATAGTAAGACAACCACACATATTGACATTTCTTCATTTCAGAAGCTACAGATAGGTATCCTGCTGGCATTTATCCAAGAGCTCAGATCAAATAAGTTATTCCTGAATTTGAAACCACTCTAAAGTAACTGGAGAAAGCTTTAAAGTGTCTATCATGTTGGGGCTTTGCAACTTCTTATTTCTAACTCGACGTCTAGGCTTTATGAACTTCATAAGCACTTATTTCATGTGTGTGTATGTGTGTCCACGACCCAAACTCGCCCACACATGCAGGCAGAAAGAAAGCAAGAGGAAGGCATGTGCCTGTCAGCCTCCAGCGTGTGTGATGGAATGCACACACGTGAGAGAGGTCCCCACCTGGGCGCAGAGGCAGGAAGTGCTCGGCTTAATAGCTCTGCTGCGGGAGCGTGCTGCTCCAAAAAGAGGGCGCCGTGAGCGATGCTGAAAACGACCGTATGCCTGCTGTTGGCGACTGGTTCAGACAGTCTGCAGGCGGTGGTCACTACAGGCTGTGGTCACTACAACCCTGTGAACCTCAGTGCTTCGGCTGGGAATATCACACGGGCATTCTTTTTTTTTTTTTTTTTTTTTTTTTTTTTTTTTTTTTTTTTTTTTTTTTTTTTTTTTTTTTTTTTTTTTTTTTTTTTTTTTTTTTTTTTTTTTTTTTTTTTTTTTTTTTTTTTTTTTGATACAGGGTCTCACTACGCAGTTCCTTCCCAGTGCTGGTATTCTTTTGGATGCAGGGTCTCTCTTCCCAGTTCTGGGATTACAGTTGTGTGTTGCCATGGCCAGTTTCGGGGCCAGCGGGGCATGTGATACCGGGGATCAAACTCAGGTCTTGTGCCTGCCAGGCAGCGTCCATACCGCCAGGTTATCTCCCCAGCACTCACCTGCCGGATTTTAAAGGCCTGTCTGAAGAGAACCTTTTCATCTGGACAGCATGTGACGTGCTGCTTGCCCGGGCTGAGCCCGTCCTTCCAGGCGCGCAGCTCCCTCCAAGTCCAGGGTGCCCCACGCCCGGCGGCTCCTGCTCTGAGACTGATCTGCGGTCTCTGCGCTGCTGGATTTCAGGATGCGGCCGCCGGGCGTGGGGTCCACTCAGGCACGCACGGAAATCAACAGCGAGCAGTTCAGCGCTCTGATTCTTCCCCACAGCTTCACGGTGAGCAGCCTGGGGCACCCGGAGGCCGAAGCCGCCCGCGTCCTGGCTCGCATCTCACTTGGTGGGCACTGTGATGAGCTCCGTAGATGCAAGAGCTCTGTTCAATTGGTTTTTACCAAGAGTACATGTTATTAAATTAATAAATTATATATATCATAGACATCATTGTGACAGTCATTACATGTTATATTGTCTTTAGTCAGAAACTACTACAAAAAGCAGATGTTATGTCGAGTATTTTGTTAATTAAAGAGGCATCAACATTTGTTTAAAATTGTCCATGATGATAAAAATAGATAATATACCAACTGTTGTTTAGCTATTCTTGTCTTGCAAATCTGCAACATATTCATTGTTGTATGTTACCGTTTCTGTCTTTGTTTCTGATTCTTGTTTTTGCTTTTGTTTTTACTCTTCAAAATAAAAATATTTTTTTAAAAATGGCCATAATCACATGTGGAAGTTGTGTTATTCATGTAGTCTACAGAAACTCTTGCTGAGAGCAAGGACTGGAGGTGTTATTCTGTCCTGTGTGCTCCCTAGCAGAGTAATTCTACAACATGTACTACACTTGCACATGTTGTGCGGTTGTGTTTCGGGGCCTTGGCAGTTACTTGGAAGCAAGAGCATCCGACTTCTTTTGTAACTTTAGTCTACTCTACAGTTTTGCACATAGTGTGGCCATGAAAACATTAATAAGAATAAAAGAGGAATAAATAAAGTATTTAATTTATAGCAAACACTTGTTACTCTACATTATAAGATTAACTCCATTCTTAGTGCTACCAAGATATTTAAATTGTCTTATCTCAAAGAAATTTTAGATAAATCATATATATATATAATTCTTAAGATGCACCAGTTTTCCTGTTGAAACATGAAATTAATTAATGTTAGCTTTACACTCAATGAATAAATTTCATATAATGGGAAAAGGCTAAAAACTAAAAACCTCATTAAAAAAAGAAATCATCAAGTTTTATGTACAGTAATGTGAACACCACTCAGTCTATCCTTTCGTGTGTGAATTCCTTGGTAAACTGCTGAAAATGCTGGCATGTTATATGGCATATTTGCAGTCACTCTTTAAGCCTGGTTGATTAATAGCACAGTTCTGGTTTATACAAAAAAGCTACTCAAAACTCAGACTCTTACTCTGCAGTTGGAATTTATCTTGCACCACTACTTTCTAGTTTCTCCTTCAATGAATGGAATTTGTTAAGTCCCAGTGGTTGTAGCTCATGAATATCAAGGACAATCCTCCAGTAAATGAAGATTTATCAAAGTTGGAGATGCTGTCTTAAGAAAGTGATTGCCTGGGGCCCTAAAAAGCGGTGTGCTGATGTCACCAAGTCCCTTCCGAGCAAGTGTGCATTGTACTAGTACAGGAGAGAACAACTGCACACTGTACAGAAAACCCTTGGGAGCACTGGGTCCCCACAGATGAGGCTGCAGATGGAAGCCCAGCCCATGTGCTCCAGGAATGAGATGCCCGGATGCAGCTTGTGCCAGGGATCAGTGCCATTTGAGTTTGACTTTGAAGCTGACATTCAGGCTGCAGCCTGAAAAATGACTAGAACAGAATGGAAAGAATCCATAACCTGCATGGCAAGTGGCAACAGCTTTGAAATACATAGATATGGCCCTGGAAAAAAGTTGGGATAGAAGCTCTAGAAACCAGTGCTAGGTTGCTTTCAGAGGAAGAGTGCACGATGCAGATCCACAGCTCTGAAGCTGGAACAGCAACTGTGCAGTGGTGGCAGTCAGCACACGAGGAGAGCCAGCATTGAGAGCAGGCATCACACACCATGTAGCGATTGCGCTGAGCCTGGGGTGTCTGGGAAGAGTCAGGAGGAAGTTGGCAGAGAGCCACAAGATGGAGGAAAGTTCCACTGGGGACAGAACGTGGGAGTTGTGGCTACTGGTCTGTGATGGTGAGAGGAATGGTGCGGAAATCCTGCCAGACAAGGCTAGAGTCTATGTGCCCGAGGACATCCAAGCTGGACCATACCTGCAGTATGTGTCTAAGCTTTACAGGTGTGTAGAATGGAGACAGGCTGTATAAACTTCTGTGGGCATTGGAGAACACATCGAGCTGGTGGTGTTAAAATACAAATCAGAAAACAGTGTAGAAATGTCTATGAATGGGAAGATGAAAGGGTTAAAATCACAGAGAACTGGTGTTCAGAGGTGACAGGTACAAATCTGAACACCACCTAACACAACTGCAGGGTGTTGATCAAGGAGAGTGATGGGCATGCTTGCATTGGGATGCAGCTCACTGACCAGAGCAAAATGACTGGAATCCCTGTAAAGAGACTTTGTCCACACTAGATGCTGTGAGGAGAGAAGGTAGGCTGGAAAATCCTAAGGAATCAAGCACCCTGTCGGCAGGGCATGGAAACCATGAATGGGGCAAATGGCCTCGTTTGTGTGTCTCTAGAACTGATGACTAAGAGATCACATAGTCAGCTGGGTTGCCCCACCTCTCTGGCCCTCTGTGGACTGCAGTCCTACTAACTGTCAAGCTCCTCAAGTCACTAAGGTCATGGATTCATTTAGTCAACCATTTCTGATGTTTCCAAACTCATGATTGCTGTCAACTGAGCCTCTCTTCCTCGAGAAAGCCTTGGTGTCCCTCACACAGCCTGCAAGTGGCCTAGACACATTCAGAGAGGAGCCTATACTTTCACATGCTGAATTTGAACTGGCACTAGGATAAACTGGGGCTGTAATTAGCCAGTGTCTTATGAATGAGAAAGCTTAGTACAAGGTAAGTGCTGGAGAGAAGTATTTATAAATCATCAGGATAGTCGAAAGTAGAAAAGTAATGAAGTTCTACACTGAGCAGAAACAAAGCAGTGAGCTAAAACAGTTTACTAGGAGGCAGATTTTGTGATTTAGGCTAAGAAAGAGCTTGCCACTGTTAAGACAAACACAAAAGTCAGAATTGTTGAAAAAAAGCCATAAGTAACACAACACCTAGGAATAAGAGTTCTAAAGCATTAGATGCGACAAAGCAGCACAATATTTGGAAGAAAGCTGTGATTTGCTGATGCTTCTAAGCACCGTTATGATCCTGTATCTCTAGTAAGTAAAAAGTACAGACTATTGTGCGCTGGTTGTCTGAGCCTGGATACGCCATTCTTCCAACTGATTACAACCTCAAAAAGTATGAAAAAAACCACCAAGTACTCTGAAAAATAGATTAAAAACAGGAAAACATGCAGGAGATCAAAATCTGGAGCAGCAACTGCCCAGGGAGCGCACTCCCACCTCCCACCTCCTGTGAGGGTTTCTCCCACAACAGGCTCCAGTCGTGGAGCATCACAACCGCGTGGCAGCGTAGATATAGGTGTCTCCACAGGAATCAGCAAAGAGCCCCTGTGAGGAGACAAGATGGGAAGAGTCAGGCTGACAGACCCAGCTGCTCTGTCGTTAGGGAGCAGAATCACTGGAGATCTGGACACTCCCTCTTGAGTCTCCTCCTTCTAGGAAATCATGGCGGCCCTGTTGCTTCCTGCTTCAGGGGTCAGAGCTGTCAAGACAGCCAGTAGAGCAGTGTATGCCACCAGAACGTTTTGAAAGATAACACATTTGCACTTAGCGAGGACTCAGAGTTACACCTCTGCTGATTCATAACGTTCAACAGTTTTACAATATGAGTCTGTATTCCAGACTTTATCTGAATAATACAGAAGTTCAAGTAATTATCATGCTTAGCTTTCTCAGGACATTTACTGAAATTAGAATCTAATCTTCTGACATCACATTGCAGATGCTTTTTCTTACTTGACTCTATCAATTCCTTACAGATAACTAACTACAGACAGTGTGCCCCAGCCTTCGGCTCTCAGATGTTTTATTTGAAGTCCACCTCTCAGGAGCAAGGACAGCCCACTCAGCCATGGTGGAAATCTACTCACCGTGACCTGTGACTTCCTCAGGCTCTCTTTTCTCCACATAAGTACGGTTTTGAAAGCTTTGTGAGCTCACCTACTCTCCTCTGTGTGGCTGCTGGTACCGCTCCTTTTTGTGACTTTGAGTAGCCGCTTCAGAATTGCTGCCACTGGGATAAAGCTTTGCTACTTTTCTTCTTTGCTCTACATGATATTTTTCACAGCTCTGACCATTTAGGCAGAAAAGTATCATGGCAGCCATGTTTTCCGAGAAGGAGAATAATATTATTCTTAAGCGGGAGGGACCAGAATTATTCGGAATAATTAAGCTTTCAGTGTACCCAGTAGGAAGTAACTGTTCAGTGTGATTATATAATTACTACAGTCCCTTTTCCGCCAATTGTACTCTTGTTATTTCAAGAGCAAAACTTTTCAACCACTCTCCTTAGCGCTCCCCCTTCATCTCTCGTCCTCTGTGTTTCCCTTCACCTTCTCTCTCTATTCCCCTAAGAGTATTTTAATCCTTAATTTCATATCTGTGTGTTTCTTAGATTCCAGCCTGCACCCTGAGCACACTACCTAGGCTCTCTCCTGATGACTGCATGCCCTTAGTCTCTTACTGTCTTAAAATCAGAAAACAAAACTAAGAAAATGCACACACATCAAAATACTTTGAGGATTATGGGGATTCAAAATTAAATTAATAATAATTTTTATTAATACTGTGATTTATGTCTTATATAATTCACACTAATAAACTGCCATTATAGGTTTTTCTGGGCATAGCATATAAAGAAATCTGCATTCAAACCACAGATTTTATTTTATTTTTTGAGGTTACACTGAATTTATTTTATTTTATTTTTTGTGAAACATCAGCCTTGTTTTATTTTATTTTTTAATTTGTTTTTATTTTTATTTTTGTTTTACTGAAGTACAAATATCAATGAGACAGTTTTAAGATACCTTGACAAGATGGATTTGAGCTCCCAGCCAAGATGTCTGACATGGAGGATGATTTCATGTGCGATGATGAGGAGGACTACGACCTGGAGTATTCTGAAGACAGTAATTCTGAAGACAGCCAGATGTGGATTTGGAAAATCAGTACTATAATTCCAAAGCATTAAAAGAAGATGACCCAAAAGCAGCTTTAAGCAGCTTCCAAAAAGTTTTGGAACTTGAAGGTGAAAAAGGAGAGTGAGGATTTAAAGCACTGAAACAAATGATTAAGATTAACTTCAAGTTGACAAACTTTCCGGAAATGATGAATAGATATAAGCAACTCTTAACCTATATTCAGAGTGCAGTCACAAGAAATTATTCAGAAAAGTCCATCAATTCTATTCTTGATTTTATCTCTACTTCTAAACAGATGAATTTACTGCAGGAATTCTATGAAACAACACTGGAAGCTTTGAAAGATGCTAAGAATGATAGGATGTGGTTTAAGACAAACACAAGCTTGGAAAATTATATTTAGAACGTGAAGAATATGGAAAGCTTCAAAAAGTATTACACCAGTTACATCAGTCCTGCCAGACTGATGATGGATAAGATGACCTGAAAAAAGGTACACAGTTATTAGAAATATATGCCTTGGAAATTCAAATGTACACGGCGCAGAAAAATAACAAAAAACTGAAAGCACTGTACGAACAGTCACTTCACATCAAGTCTGCCATCCCTCACCCACTGATCATGGGTGTCATCAGAGAATGTGGTGGTAAGATGCACTTGAGAGAAGGTGAATTTGAAAAGGCACACACAGATTTTTTTTGAGGCCTTCAAGAATTATGATGAATTGGGAAGTCCAAGACAAACTACTTGTTTAAAGAACTTGGTCTTAGCAAACATGCTAATGAAGTCAGGGATAAATCCATTTGACTGACAGGAGGCTAAGCTGCACAAAAATGATCCAGAAATTCTAGGAATGACAAACTTTGTAAGTGCGTATCAGAATAATGACATCACTGAATTTGAGAAGATTCTGAAAACAAATCACATCAACATCATGGATGATCCTTTCATAAGAAAACACATCGAGGAGCTTTTACAAAACATCAGAACACAAGTGCTTATAAAGTTAATTAAGCCTTACACAAGAATACACATTCCTTTTATTTGTAAGGTGTTAAACATAGATGTAGCTGATGTGGAAAGCTTGCTGGTGCAGTGCATATTGGATAACACCATCCACGGCCGAATTGATCAAGTCAACCAGCTCCTTGAACTGGATCATCAGAAGAGAGGTGGTGCCGTTACACTGCACTAGGTAAATGGACCAACCAACTAAACTCTCTCAACCAGGCTGTGGTCAGCAAGCTGGCCTAACAGAGAGCAAGCGCATACAGACCTGCCTGAGTGCGGAGGTGTAGTCCTTAAGAGAACTGGGAATGGCAAAACTACTGTCAGTTGATGTGTCCTGAACGTTATTGGAGTTGGGGCAGAAGTGCTTTTTTGATCAACTGGTTTATGTTTTGCTGCTGCATTTATCCCAACAAAAACAGCTTTAATCTCCAGAAGAAAACCAAAATACCATGGGATTTATGCTGTATTGACATCTTGCCCTAAACATACAACATCATAGTAATTTGTCACGGGCAACATGACCAGAGAGAAGATTTTGTCATGATTTTAAATACAGTGACACGCTACTGTTGGTTAAATTTAAATATGTTTTACCTGCAGAAATTCACAAATAACCTGCAATAACATGAAATGCATACCCTTTTGAACACTTCCTTTTCTCATGTAAAATGAAAATATTTGCTGCATTTTGCAAAATGTCAATTCTCCAAAAATGTGTCCGTATATTTCTGTACCTGTGTAGTAAATGTTTAGATGAAACCCCGTACTACAGTGGCATACTGTCACTTAGGTTTCAAGCAGCAAAATAAACAGTGCAGCTCAGAAAAAAAAAGGATGGATTTGATAAATTAATACATTGCAAACTCTTTTCATAATGTTTTGGTATTACAGAAGGTGCATACATGATATCATACTTACAGACATTATATCATATGTCTCTTATCAGTAAATTAAGAGAGTGTAGCTGTTTGTGTATCTTATTTTTTATACCTGATTTATATCAAAGATTCAATAATTACTACTTTCTACCTTGTTATTTTCCTAGTGGTTGTCCATAGTACTAGAAGCCAACATAATATCCTGTCCAACCACCATTAGTGCAAATCTTGCCTCTCATAGAATTATGTGGAAGCATATCTATCCCAATTGTACTGTCCATACACACACAACATGATTCTTTCTTTCTATACTCTTTCCTTTGTATACACCTGTCAAAGATGGGCACTCCATTGTCATTCAACTAATTTAGGTGCCTGAACTCGATGACACAATCCAACACAGTCCAGCATTCCACAACAATAGTGAGTTATATGAAGAAGTTGTCGACTATAGCCATTTACAGCTCAACTTATTATTATGGCCTTGCAGTGTATACTTCGTTTTTATACTTTTCTGCTGGATGGTTAAGACCTAGATAGAGTAAGACCTATATACCAACACATGTAGATTTTAGAGAACAAAATTCTCTCAAATTTCAGATAGGACCCTCTGGTCTTTAGAGTTGTTAAGCTTCAATTATTATGATGATAGCATGTACATGCAAGAATACCCCATCAGTGGTTTTCAAGAGCAAGTGCAGTAAGGTCAGAAGCAGAAAGTGGTCTGGGGAGGACGCGCTCCCTGATGGAGGAGGCGAAAGGAGGAGGGCCTCCACTGTCGGCCGCCCACAGGGCTCGGCCAGGGCTGCATGCTCTCACAGCATGAGCCACTTTACAAGATAAATTCAGGTTTAAACTTTGGGATATGCGAGGGCCTTTGCAGCTCTGTAGACAGGCACAGAGAACTTGACACACTGCACCCAAACACCCTTTAGAGAAACAGTTAGAATAAGCCTCACTAAGAGGCATAAAAGCTAAAAATGCAAATTACATATTTCAATACAAATTTAAAATCGTCTTTTTCTAAAATGTATCTAGAAAAAAATAAAATAAAATGTATCTAGTACACAGTCTAGAGGGTCTCACCACAGAGACCTGACTCATAGTGATCCTCCTGTTTTCAGCCTCCCAAGCAGGGCCAGCACAACAGGCAGCAAATCAAACCTGGTTCACTGGCTCCGCCTAAGCAAGTGCTTTAGTCTGCTGAACCATCTGGCCAGCCCTTAGAATACTATTTGGAATCAATATTTTTTATCATTCATATTCACCTGGTTTAGGTATTACCACTTTTAGGTTAAGCAGCAGCTAGTGTCCATAAATCCATTAAAATCTACACATGAACTACCTTGATGTGCCTTTCCATTTAATTAAGCAAAGTCTACTCACCAATGATAGCCATTTTAGACCCCTGCCTGCCTCTCCACCCAGGACATTGGGCTCCATTCCGCTGACACCACATTCACCATGCATACACGGTTTAACCTTAGAAACACTTGTTGCCATTGTTGAAAGATTAAGCTGAGGCTTAGAATAATTCATTAAATTGTTCAGCTTTGTACAAATACATGGGAGTGGTGGGATTTCATCTCAACCTGCCTAATTATTAAGCACAAAGTCCCTGTTTCATTTTAAGAGTTGAAAACATAGAGTGGTGAAAATCAGAGCTTATGTGTGGTGATTCCTGCCTGTAATTCCAGTTCTTGGGAGGCTGAAGCAGGACTGCCATGAGTTCAAGCCTACACTAGGCTCTATAGCAATATCAAGCTTGGACTACATAGTGAGGTCATAGGTCAAAGAAAAAAGGAAAGAAGCAAGTAATTAGTGAAGTCATCAGAGTCAAAATCAATCAGATAGATTCAAGGATGCATAAATCAATAAACTGAACAGAGCACATATCAGCAATGCACTGTAGAGATCTCATATAATGTAAGAAAAGAAGGAAATAATTGAGCACAACACTAGTTCTCTAGGTTTCCTCAAATAGAACTCTTTCCTCTTTTTTCCTTTTTGTCAGTGATAGGATCTTTTAGTTTTTTAAGAATTTCATTATTTTAATTTCTGACCAGCAGCAGTACAAACCCTAAAAGCAAGGGTTTTCTTTCTTTTCCTGGGGAAATTGAGTGAACAGCAATCCCCCAGGCCACGAATCCCAAAGAGGGAAACCTACAGAGTCCTGTGGGTGGGTATTGTTATGCCCTGGGGGGCGTTTTTAGACAGACACGAGTTGTGCAGATGCTGCTGGGAGCTGTCACAGTTCTGCTGCTGTCTGGCTCTAGTTCTAAGTTTGTAGCTTGCACATTTCTAATTTTTGCATCTGTGTATGCACATCTGTAAGAACTTTGAGGCTTTCACTGAAGACCAGGACCTGTGGATCTGCAGTAGGACCTGTAGATCTGCAGTACCTGTGGATCGGCAGGGCCCTGGCTCACCATGCCTGGCGTGATGCCCATCCAGACATGAACGCCGCAGCACTCAGCCACCCCGCATCACTGAGGGGTTGGGAAAATTAACTGAAAGTTTAAAATTTGTATTTCACAAACAAGAAAACTAGCAGATCCTCTTTGTTTTCATATTGTTTTGTTAATGTCCCTATCCGGTAGGTCAGTGGTAAATGGTGGGACTGCACATGTTCTGTGGCCGGGGTCTGGCAGAAGCACAGCCTCTATGAGGCCGAGAAAGAGATCAGTGAGGAGTGAAACTCACTAGTGTTCTGAGCAGGAGCTGTGGTGAAACCTGGGGGAAAAGGGTTGGCAAGATTTCCAGTTTTCCTCCTTGGAAGCATCAGAGCCTGTGGTTTGTCCTGTTTCATTACAATGTGAGACAAGTTTATGACCTTAGCTCACAATAACAATCCTAGCTTAGATTAAACCTACTGCCACCACCACAAGGTACTTAGATTCATTCAGTAATTTGTTTCAAACCATTTTTAAAAATGTAATGACATTTAATTTCACTTCTTCTCACCACACATTTATTGATAACAATGCAAACATTAACTTCAATAATGCAAACTGCCTTTTTGATGTTAGGGATGTTGGCACTTGAATTTTAGGTAAAATTATATTTCCAACCAAAAGCATGGGTTAATGGCTTAAAGTAGAAAATTTTAGGGCCAATAAGATAGCTCAGCAGACTAAGTGCTTGCCTAAGCAGGACTGCCATGAGTTCAAGCCCATGCTAGGCTCTATAGCAATATCAAGCTTGGACTACACAGGGACAGGGGTTCGATCCCCAACTCCACATGCTTTGCCAGCCTGGCCCCCAGGTGCGTGAGCTGGTCATGGAGACCTGGCGTGGTGGCACGTGCATGTAACCCCAGAGATGGGGAGGCTGAAAGCAGGAGGATCACTAAGATCCAGTATCAAATACATTTAATTCAAAGCCCTGAATCCTGAGGGATGTTCAGAGAAGGAAACAGCAGAGCTCTCGGGCTTTCCCATTGGCCAGTTTGTTTGCAAAGCTAAACAGGCAGAAGCAGTCTTCACACCAGAAAGGATGTATGGCTGTACACATTAGCAGCAAATGTACAAGTTAAGGACATTGTAGAGTGCAGAGTTAAAATGTTGGTTTCATTGTTATCAACATTACATGAACACAGTGCTTGTTGCCCTTTGCCATGGGCCCCCTGCCCTGGAGCCCGCTGTGTATGACCTGAAACCTTCACAAACTGCGAGCCAAATAACCCTTCCCTTGCTTAACTTTTGGTGTCAGCAATGAGAACCTAGTGATTATGGAAAAAATATTTGGTAAACTGACTTTTTGGTAAGCAGGAAAAATGCACAGTGACTAAATCCAAATCAGAAGGTCAAATGGCGCCTGTGCCTGGGAGTTCTTCCTTCCAGTGGGCCTGCCTCATGGCTGTTCACCGAGTCAAAGGAATGGTTTAAACAGCAACCTTTATTACATTAAACAAATATTTTATAGTTACACAAACAACAACCTTGGGATTCTGTTCAGCTTTGATAAAAGGTTGTCACGGGAAGGTGCTGGTGAGCTTTAAACTCAAGGTTGAATTATTATGTCTCCATAAGGGAAAATATTTCACACAAGGCGTAAGAGGATCTGTGTGAAGCAACTATGATCTCAGTTAAGCACAAAAGTGGTGCTCCGCTGACAAATAGTCTTCCTAAACTATTGCTATGAGCCGCACAAGGCCCTAAATGTTTTGCCTTTTTCATCAACTAAAATGATTCCAGTGAAAATAAAACTTGAGATCTAGACCTAGGCTGCTGTCCGTACTGGAAGTACCTTGAGTCTTGTAACTCACACATTGAAAGCAGCACGATTCATAACCCAGCTTCACCGGCTGCTGTGACCCGCATAGGTGCTCACAAGCCAACTCACTGCCACATACGTGTGACTGTACCAACACCATATTTTTAATAAAAATTTCACCAGTTGTCTAAAATTATAGCTTTACTCCACCCTTTGTTGCATCCAACTGCTTGGTCCTCTTCAGTGAGTCGTTACCAAGTGGGATCATGATTTGTCCCCACACAGTCAGATACACCAGGATCCCCACATTTCGTATGAGGTCATGCGACCATGGCCTGAATGCTTGGCTACCTAAGGTGCACCCAAAGCACTGCCTGATCCTCACAGGGGCTCGATGCTGTGTTGGAGGAGTGTAAACTGTTTTGCATTTGCTTTACACTGAAGCTTTACAGCAGCACTGATTATGTACTGCTACATTCCTCTCAGGAATACAATGAAGAATGTCACTATGTGTCTCAGTTACTTTTCTCCATGCTGAGAAAAAATATCCCACACCCAAAGGGGGAAATGTTTATTGGCTCAGTCTGTAGAGACTTCAGTTAATAATTGGCCAGCTCCAAGGCAGGGTGGCCATGGCAGAGATGCATCACAGAGGATGCTATGGCTTGTGTCTAGATGTCCCCTCAGTACTGGGGAGTTTCTACAGCTTACAATTGACCCAAGGTCCAATGATAGGAGTGTGGGTATGAGTGCTCCCCCAGCCTTGCAGTGGGCAGCTACGTACAGTGGAAGGGAGGAGAGAGGCTCTCTGCTGCTGACCTTCCCTTCTTGCTCCTTATGCCTTTGATGTTTTGTGCTGCCATAAACAGCTGCTCTCTGCCATCCATCCTGCCTTGGAGCCAACCAAGTATGGACTGAGACCTCCACAAACTGTGAGATAAATAAACCTTCCCTAACTTTTGGTGTCAGTTGTTTTGTCTCATAAAGTAAAGTAACTAAGAAAAGAAGAGAAACAGTTCATGATGGATAGTAGCACAATAAGCAAGGGACTTTGCCAGTGTCTTTCTGCCCTGTAGCTTATCCAGGCTCCTTGGGGGCAGCACTCACACCCTCAGTCCCAGTGCCCCTGAGCCTACCACTGTCCCATGAATCAACCCCAGCATCACACGCCTAGACCTAACCACTTGTGCAGAGCCCCACATGTGACCACCTGAGGCTGTGGGGGCTGTCTAGACACAGCCAGTAAGAAGCACTTTTCATTCCTAGTTATGTAAGTGGCAGGCCCAGGACGTCCAGTGGCAAAGCTGAGCTTAAACTACATAATTTGGTTCCTTGAGCTGAACACTACAGATCCTGTAAAAGTTTACTTTGCAATGCCTGAGATGGGCAGAAAATGTTTTTATCATGACCTCAGCCACCAATGAAGTTCATATTTTTATTATAAACTATGATTGATTTTGGTAAGAAACCTGAAACCTCAGGAGCATCCAGGCTATGTGTTCTTCTGTGCAGTCTTGCGCGCCTTCGCAGGGCAGGCAGGGACGACTACTGTGGCACAGTGAGTACTGCAGTCATCATCTGCTTCCACACATCCTGTGTGGAGAGGCACTGAGTAGGACGCACATTCCTCTCTGCATAGAAACCCTATGCAGAGTCCCCAGAGCCAGAGCCACATTTCAAAGATAGTATGAAGTGCTAAATAGGATCTAATGAGAGTTTTTGATGATATCATTTTTGCCTAAATGTGACCTCAACTGGGACAGGGGAGGGGACCAGCCATCCTTAAGGCATTACATTTCTTTCCCCAATAGTATACCTTTTAGAATCACTATTGATTGGAAAGCAAGAAGAGATTGGTTTTAACACACAGTCCAGATGGCCTTTTATCCTCCTTTATATGAAAAAGATGTTTGCTTGTTAAGTAAGCTACTTCCCCTGAGGAATGCTACAGTTTGTTGTTTATCAAATAACACTACAAATATCACCTCTTCTACACTGTGGACTTACATTTTCAGACAATTAATTAGAACACAGAGATGTACATGGCAGACCAACACCAAATGTATAGGACAAAGCCTCTGCTGAAATTTTGCCATGGAAAAAGCAGCTCCGTGTCATGGTTATATAAACATCTGAGGCTGTAAACAAAGGCCCAGTAAATTGCTCAGAATGCAATATGCTTTACAACTTCAAAGAAGACATAGAAAGCATGCAAATGCTCCTGTCTTCCTTTGTTCTTGCATTCTTGAGCTGTGAAATGGAACTCACTGATCCGCATCAGGACTTCTGTCCTAAAACCACACCATAAGTGGAAGATCCACGGAGTTCTAAAGAAAAGACTTTCTCTCCTATGCCAGACATCACTGTTCCCACAGTTTCCACAAAGCATACAGAAGTAACTTCCCTGGATGTTGCTGGCATCTGGATGTCCCCCAAAGCCTCACAGGGTCATAGCTGGAGCCTTTTAGAGGTGGGTGAATCTGGAATGTGCAATGCTGGGATTCAGACTATGGTTTCTGTGGTTTCATGCAGTCCACTGACGGGTGTGGCATTGACCTGATCCCAGTGGCCTAGATAAGGCATAAAAAGGCCGAAAGCCTGCTGAGATCTCCTGGTCGTCCTGCTGCTACCTCTGCCTGCAGTGGACAGCGGCTCCTCTGGGGTGCCCTCTGCCACTCCGCCCCACCTTGGAACCAGCTGACATGGCCCCAATCCTCCGGCCACAGTGAGCCAACCTTTCCTAACTTTGGGCATCAGGTTTCTCCTGTCAGCAATGAAAAAAGTAGCTAAGTAAACAAAGTGTGAACCTCTTTCTAAAATGTTGTGTTATTTACCAACATGTAAGTGAGGACATTTCTGAATTCTTGCCTCCTCTTGCAAACCAGGGTCCAGGAGATCCCACTTCATTGTCACTCCTAGCAGCGGGCACCCGCAGACTGCCACAGTTCCTCTTTCCATCACAGTGGGCCCTGCCTCACCCTGCCTTGGTGGCCGGCAGTGGATCTTACAGCCCTTGCTCGCTCCCAAGTTCCATCGTCTACGTTCCACATTTTCCCTCCCAGCACACGTCTGCATGGATTGAAATGCTGATTCCACAGTGAATCCTCTTTCCCACACCTTCCTTTCTGCTTTCCAGCTCTTGCCTGATGTGGAGTCTGTGTCCACAAGCCACTCCAACGCTGCCATCAGAAGGCAGAAGACTCCATGCGGGGTTACACTGGTGTCCTCTGGCTCTGTTTCTGGCTTTTTCCCTCCCAACTGAAGCCACTATCAACCAGTCATGTGCTGAGACTTTTCTGTGCCACTTGTCTGTGCGTACTTGTCTACCTCTCTAGGGTCTTTGTGCTATGAGATATGTTGTGTCCCTGTGAGATGAACTGTGGGTGAGAGTGGTGAAGCAGCCGAGTCCCATCCCTAGCGACTATTGTTGGAAGACAAGGGCTTTTCTTCCTTGCTCTCTGTGGCAGATCATCTCTCCTTTCTCTGAGATCTGTTAGCACAGATCATTTGAAGATACAATAGACTTCTTTCAATTTCCATTTTTCCACTCCCTCACATCGCTCTCCAGCCCCTCATAAGTTGTCTCCATGGTCTCCACATGTCAACCCAAAGGTCATAGATTGAGTGCTCACCACTGAGGTGACAGTATTGGTCAAGCAGGTGGGCAGAGTTTCTGGGAATGAGACCAGTGCCTGTTCAAAAGCACAAGGGCACAGCCTTCGCTCTTCCCCAAGAGGAGGAAACAACGAGAAACCAATATCTTTGAGTCAGGGAGTGGCATCATGGTCATGGCATCTGCCAACTTCTGGATGGTGGCCTCCATATCTTCAGGAGTTCCTCACACCAACACCACATAGCTCATGGTATTTCGTTAGTGTGTCCAGGTGGACTAAAGTAATCACAGCCTTTTAAAGGATAAGAGCAATATTTCTTCTAGTAGATGGGTAGCAAATAAGTTTCCATTGCACCTATTTTAGAAATAAAGCAAATTATCTACATCATAAATATTGCTCCCTCCTCAGGACTTGTACCAAGATGAAGGGAGTTCTGAACAGGAGGAAAGAACAGGCTCCAGAGACTTGCACATTGGGACCTACCTTGTACCTGTGGTAAGAAATATCCAGAGACCTCCATTCAGTTCCATATTTCCACCTAACATTGCGAGCTCAAGTCACGCAAGCTCAGCATTCCATAGTCTTCACTGATGTTCATTATTCAGAAGAACCGTTTCTGCCTCCCAAGGTTTCTTCACAAATGAGAATGTTTGTGAAGAATCCTCCCTCAGGCCAGTGCATAGCCTCCATGTAGATAGTGCTGGCCCATTGGGACCTTCTGACATAGAACTGCAGCTTCAAAAAGAAAACCCAAGTAAAGTCATTCCCACAGGGAGGAGCCCATGCCAGTGTACCCAGCTAGATCCTATGCGCACAGAGCTGAGTGCACCTTCAGAGAGAATGGACCAGCTTCCACAAAGAGGAGAACTTAGAGCCCACACTCATGTGGGCAATGCATGGTTTTTAATCTCCTGCTGCACACCATTGGCCATGCTGAACAGGTGAGACATCTTGGTGTGAAAACCCACATAGGGTCTGGACCCAGTAAGTGCCCTGCCCACAAGAGGAAGTCGCAAGGTCAGGGAGAGGTGGTGGGAGGATGTAACACAGAGGGGCTTCCCGTAACACGCATTCAAGACCTGCCGTGCTGGGTGTAGGTCAGGCGGAAGGTGGGAAGGGAAAGGAAGGGACACTACAGCCTGTCTGGCAGCGGAAATGGGCAGGGTTGAGGGGCTGTTTAGCCTCCAGTCCACCTGGCTGAAAATGCAGAAAGAGAAGCTGCAGAGGCAGAGGCCGAGGGCAGACCCAGAGCCACCTTCAGGCGTTTGGCCATGACTCCTCAGGCAGAAGGGATCCCCCGAAGATTCCTGCAGGAGAAATGCCTTCATATTACATGCCTCGTTAATTTTAAATATTTACATTTTTCCCTTGAGATAACTGTAGTGATGACCTTTAAAAGTTTCCTTCCCTTAGAAAGTGATCAGTGCAAAGAAAATGTGGCCACGAAGATCCCTGGACAAAAACGCTGACTTCTGTGGTGAACCAGGTAGAGGGTTAACTTGTTTTTCTCTTTGGATATTGTCCCCTTCTCCTCAGCTAAGTGATGGACTGCACTTTGCTCTGGTCCCTGATGCCCAAGGAATCTGCCTTTCTCGAATCAGGAAGGCCCTGGAGCTTGTAATGCATCCACAGGCTGCAAAGCTGTTTCTAGACTCTGATATGGATGCCGAGGAAAGCACTCCTGCCTCTGTGGGTGGCCCCGACTCTCAGGGTCCTGTACCCTCAACCCTGGGCATCCTTGCTGCAGCAGGGACAGTGTGCTGCAGGGCCAAGCTAGCAACAGGCATGGCAAAGCAGCCACTGAAGCGGTCCTCATGGAAGCTGAAGTCCTGACACTTAAGCCAACTGGGCAATGATGATCTTTTCTAGCAGAGTGGAGGCAGAGGGAATGCACAAGCACAGAGCAAGGATGATGTACTCAGAGCTCAAGAAGAGGCGCCCACCATGTCATCGCTGCAGCCAGCTAAAGAAGCTGTTCACCATTAAGATTTGTTTCCCTGAGAGTATGAACCTCATGCAAGGTACACAGAATATTCAGCTCCATGCCACTGACAAAGAGAGAAAAATGCATAGGTTGTATTTCCATCAACTTATTAATCACCAGAATTCTGGCACAAGCATGGTACAAAACTGAGAGGGCACTGCCTGCTTCACTCACCAACATGCTGTCTTGCTGCACGGTTCTGCAACAGTGTACAGTGAGGTGACAGAATGGAGTGGCACTCCACCTGCCCTTGTTGGGTTTGGTGGTCACTCTGTGTTAGGGACTCAGTCGGTCCCAGCAGTGACATGTCACACTCTTGTCTGGTGCTTGAGTAGCTGTGGTGCTTTTACATGGAGTCTTGCTTAACATAAAACAATTTTAAGTAGCATCAGCCAGCAGGCCCTCAAACATGACTGTCATGAGCATTAACTCCAGGCTTGCTCTGCTGTAGCTCACCATCACTGCACTAATTACACAAGAAGTGGGTTCACATAATCAGCCCAGTGTCCTGTCGGGTGAACGCTCTCTCATTCAGGGCTCAGTGCTGTGAAGCCCATCACCAAAGTGTGCTTTATGCATTGAGTCCCTGTTGGCTCTTGAGAAAACCCTAATGGTTTTCCCAAAAGCTCAGCACTTACCTATAACCACAGCAATTTCATCCCACTGGACACCTGGCCAGAGTCCAAACCCTCTGTCCACGTGGGGAGCACTTCCACCTTGCAGCCTCCTGATGGTGGGCTTGGTAGATTCCCTCATGCCACTAACACTTCAGCTGCTCTAGTTCCTTCTCACCTGCAGATTTTGTATGCTGTCAGATTACATTTGAGCTGTAGGACCTGTGTTCCTACATCCAGGTCTCCCTGACTTAACTTTGAGCATTGCCTAGAAATCAAAAGATCCCTCCCCCAATACATACACATCCGTGCTCCTATGTATGTATAGGTATCTTTATCAAATATAGGTTTGTGTTTCCCCAATCTCCAACACTTCAGAATAGCATAGTCAATGTTCTTTCTACTGCCGCTCATGAACTTCATTTGCTCCATGGTTCTGCAGAAGATGACCACGCTGTGTCCGTAGCCCAGTATGTCATAAACAAAACATTATTCCTTTTGTACACAAAATGAAAAGAAAACTTTTGAATGTTACTTCCATAAATATGGTTAACTGAATTTCCTCATAGAAGCTATCCATTATGTCCAGGGCAGCCTTGTACTCACATGCACATTGAATTACACTTTAGGAAAGGAGACAGCGTGTGCTTGCTCTTTCTTCCCACGCTGTTTCTGCTGACTGACCCGCTGCACTCCTCATAATCGCTCTTGTGAGATGGCAGAAGTTAACAGCGCACCCACCACTCCCCAAGCGATCTGCCAGACACCTTTACCGTTTGTTTTCATCAGCATTCAGATGAGAAGCTTTTGCCAACTGAGCCTCCTCCTGTGAGCAGCCACCTTTGCCTGAGTGGAAGGAGTGCTAGTTAGGGCCCTGGGCACCTGCCGCTCCACGGGAGCCACCTCTGTCCTCCTCACAGGATCTCCTCGGGGCCTGTGCCATCACAGCTGGGATTTGGGCTCAGATTTATCTCATCCCGAACCCACTTCATTCTCCCTGAATCAGGCTGGTGTGTCCTTAGTCCCATTGCTTGTCTGTTTTCTCTTTTAAGAAAGTTGTTGGGTTTATGAAATGCCAGGAATATAGTTTCTTGAACTTTCTGATCTCTGATTTCCAATTTTTACATTGGAAGCCTTGAGACTAGAAGTAAGCGCTTGGACCTTTACCAAATAAATGCACTCAGGAATCCACAACAAAGAAAAGCTTCGAATTTCAAAGCACAGTGAACCCTGAAAATCTGAGTAGGGGTCTCAGCAATCAATTTACTCTAAACCTCGGCTCACAGAGTGAGAATCTAGCCTGTGGACAGCAATGATGATGCTGTTTTACTTTGTTTCCTAGTTTTTAAAGCTACTTTTATCTCTCATCTGGCAAAAAAATATTGACAAAAATCATCTAATTTGTCACTTCACGTTTTACACTTTACTGATGAACATTATGATAGAAATGTTTCTGTCATGTGTGTTCTTAGTGGAGCTGGAAGGCGGGCATTATGCACTTCTCCATCTTCATACGAGATCTGAGGTGCCAGCTTTTGTAGCAGTCCACACTGCAGGTGAGGAGCATGGAGACTGCAGCATCTGGTCTCTTGGAAGCTCTGCACTGCTATGCATGTGCGGGAGTGAGAGGCTCACTTCTATGCCCCAGCCCTGCAAAAGTGTTCTCTTAAAATACACATTAAAATGCTTTAAATATGGAAAGGTTACTATGAAAACCCCACCTTCAGAGGCAAGAACCATGTGTTTTCCTTCGGTTAGCACCTTCCATAGCTGATTATAGGTCTGTCTTGTTTCATTAATCTTATTTATTAAGATAAAAAATAGAGACAATTAGAAACTGTATAAATTTCACTGCACAAAATGTTCTGTTAATATTATCAGGCATTTTTTAAAGAGGAAAGGTTTATTTTATTCTAAACTTTTGAGACATGCTCTCACTGCAGAGCCCAGTTTGAGCATGAACTCATGGTGGTCGTCTTCCCTCAGCCTCCCAAGCAGAGCGAGCACAGTTCTGCACCACTGTGACCAGGAGAAGGCTTATTTTAGCTCACAATTTATACATGCTTCACTCCAGAGTCACCTGGATCCAGAACAGTTTGAGAAGGCAGAGGAGCAAGACAAAGGAGAAACAGTCTGCATCCTTCTATGAAACACGGATGTTACACGGCTGTGTTTTCTCCTTTTCTCTTCTCCACCTATACCCCTTCTATGGCTCTACTTCATATCATTAATATTGAAGGAGGTATGTTACGGTCTACAACAAAATGGTTTATCTATCAGTTGATTCTAATTGAGGGACAATCATAAGATTATTTAAATTTATCACTCTAAAATCATATCTGATAGCATATATGAATACAAGGAAAGTAAAGCTCAAAGGGAGGGCAAATAGCAGCAAAACCTCTTTCCATTTGATGCCCCTCCCTTGCTGCTGCAGTGTCCAGTGTTCGTGGGATGGTGTAGGTAGACATTGTCATCATTAACACCATGGCTATCTGGGGTTTGCTCTCTTTGCTTGATCAACAAACTGCATTATAAAACCTTCAGCTAAAGCTATCTTTATTAGAGGTGATTTGGCTCTCCTTGTAGACAAAGACGGAGTACAAGAATAGATGCTTCTCCCATTACATGGGGCACTTTGTCATTTGAGATACATGTTGCAGACTCATCTAAATGGCTAGCTGTGGCTCTTCTAGAATGACCAGAAGCAAGCTCTTTGCAAATGTGTAATGGTCAGGCCAGGATGTAACTCAGCCAGACTATGGGGACCTTGTAGGTCAAGGCTGCTGGAAACACAGCCCTCTAGCTAGAGGAACCACAACTGATAAATGCTCAGGAAGCAAGAAGGCATACTGTGCAGCAGTCAAGCCTTGACTGGACAGACTGAGTGGATTCTCAACATGATAGCACCACTGTAGGAGCCACAAATCCTAGTAGGGAATCTCCATTAACATCTTTGATGTACCTGAAGAGATTTTTAGCTCCCACTTTCCAATCTGACATGTATGCATACAAACACATAATTCCCTTGAAAGAGGACATTGACCTTGCTAGGATAATCTCTTAAAATCAAGCAGAGTAATTAACGTTGCCTTCTGCATTTGCTTCTCAATCTTTGAGAATCAGAAAGATTGACTTAAAAAAGCAAGTTAATTATGTTTTTAAAAATGGTGTCTGAGCCAGGCATGGTGGCGCATGCCTGTAATCCCAGCACTCGGGAGGCGGAGGCAGGAGGATTGTTGTGAGTTCGAGACCAGCCTGAGCTACAAAGTGAGCTTAAGGCCAGCCTGAACTGCATAGTGAGACCCTGTCTCAAAAAGACAAAAAAAAAAAAAAAAAATGGTGTCTATATGCAGTTTGGCTTTTTCGCACTTTAATAAGCTGTATCATAGAGTACAAATGGGATTCATGCCACCCTAGCATAATGTGCTAGGATATTCTATGCTAGGACAGCCTAGCATAGAAGAGTTTAAAAGTCAGAATTGTGCTGGGCAGATAGTTTGGCAGTCTAAGCACCTGCCCAATAAGCACAAGGTCTGGGGTTCAGTCCTGGCTGCCACATACTGTGCCAGCCACCAAAACCTGCCACAGTGGCACAGGCCTGTAATCCCAGCTCTGGGGAGGCTGAGACAGGAGGATCACTATGAGTCCAGGCTGTGTAGTGAGACCCTGTACAAATATATACATTTTTAAAATGTCAAAATAAAGAGAAATAAGCAAAAAAAAAAAAAAGTGGAATGTAGCAAGCAAGAAGCAAACACTAAAGTAAAGAAATGGCAAAACCAGTAAATGGCTTTGGGACTAAACAGTCAAGAAGACAGCCGCCCAAGCTGTAGCTCTGAGCATGATTGTACAAGTATGGGGGGAAACTGGGACTCCAAACAGAGCCTTGACATTGATTTTGAACAAACATATGTAACAGAGAATAAAAGTATCAACAGTGCTACCTCACCTGCCCCACTGCAGAAGGGAATAACAATGGAACACAAAAGAAGACAGAAGAATACACCCTAGCAAAAAAGAAAGGAAAGTTTACATACATTGGAAACAAACTGAGGAGATGAAAAAAAAAAACACAAACCAGTTTGAAAGTAAGAATTAAGAAAATAAATAAAAATGCAACATTAAGCAATATGTAAAATCTTACCTGTAGCCACCACAGAGTCTGCTAATTTTAGTTGCTTATCAGAAGACAGGGAAATTAATTCATTGTCTTATCTTGAGTCAGAGTTCCACACAAAATTTGTTGAAATGACTGTTTTCATTTATTGAGTAGTAAATTTTGTTGTCTGGATCATGTAACAGAAAATGCCCCTAGACCCACCTAGCTGGAACACTTCAGTTTCTTAGTTGCCCAGGCAATAATTCCTGTTCCAGTTCTGGTTGCTTCTGTCCCTCAGAAATGGCTGGCCACTATGATGCACATTGTATAAACCAATCCCCAATGGACAAGCCATTCTGCCTCTGGGCTTCCTGCTCCCACGTAAGCCCTAGACCACCAGAGATCAGGGCCTGACATTCTGAGAATGTCTCCATTAGTGCCTGTCAATGTAAAGCAAATTTGTCTCCAAACCTTGGCATTCTTTCAGTGTTTCAGCTTGCCCTTGCAATCAAAATGCCCCAGAGAAATCTCATGTGCTCAGACAGAAAGTGGCTAACCTTGGTGGTGTGGCACTTGTTCATGGACTTACTCACTGATAAGCTCAGTAACCAAGGTACTGTAGCATCTGTGACCTGGTTGGAAGTTGTCTGTGGTGCATGACACAAAAGGTATGTTCTTGTCCCCTCCCCTGCTCTGGCTTCCTGACAAGGATCATGTGAGCCTCTGCCTTCCACCCTGTACTTGCACCCTGGGAGTGTTTCTGCCTTGCAGCCAGCGGTGGATTAAGTCCTCAAGGCTCTGAGCCAAAATAAACGTCTCCTCCTTGAAACTGTGGCTGTCAAGGTTTTTGTCCCAGCAATGAGAAGAGACCAAGACAGTGAGTGAAGCATCTCTAAAAGGACATGAAGGGAATGAGGGAAGACCTGCAGTAAGGCACACCAACTCGCTCCTGAGCGCCTGTTCATGAGTTGAAGAGACTGAGATCTAATTTTAGGAGCTCACAGGAAGAGGGTAACTGAAGGGCAAAGAACCATATTGGAGAACATTAGACCAAAAAAAGGTCAAAATTATAAGTGCAATACACTGTATTTCAGAGAGCTGCATGAGATTTATAATGGGATTCTCAGTATTCCATGAAATACACAGAGGGAAAGGTAGCCCAGTAGCTTTGGCTAAGCATCTCAGAGCTCTCTCAAAATCATAAAGGCACCTGAATTTCTCCCTGCTGGTGTGGAAGGATGTTACTTACTATTCACGAAGCACATTAGAGGATATAATTCCCCTGGTATCCTGGCCCTTCTAGAGCTTCTCTGAACAATTCCTCAGAACAAGGAACCTGTGTGGTGGTGCATGCCTGCAATCCAGCACAGTGGGGGACAGAGGCAGGAGGCTCTGAAGTCTCAAAATAAAAGCCAGAAAAGCCTGGGGATGCAGCACAGCATGAACTCCTTGGGTTCAGTTCCCACTACTAAGAAACAAAAAATGAAAGGATCAAACTAAGCAGTATGTGGTTTAACTCCCTGCCTACAGTAGAAAAAGACAACCATCTGGAAAATAAGACCACCAGGCAGAGACTCAAGAGCCCATGTGTACTGCCCAGCACCCAACTAGAACTAAGGATGTGCCAGAAGTATAAAAATGGCACCAATCTACACAAGAAAATTATTTAATAAGAGCAGAGTAGAAATGGCAAAATTGGTGGACACATGAAGACACTTGCACAATGACTGTAACTGTGTTTTCACAGGGAAAAGAAAACACAGATATGGCAAGATAGATATAGAAGAAAGAACCAAAGAAATAGACAGAAATTCTAAAGATGAAAAGTGAGATATCAGAGGCCAAAATTCCCTGAGTAAAATTAAAAACAAGCACAGCATTGAGGATGCCCAGTCAGTGATCTCCAAAACAGGATAAAATTGCCCAAAATTGAATACAAAGAAAGATATTTAAAAGCAATAACAGAGCCGGGCGTGGTGGCGCATGCTTGTAATCCCAGCACTTGGGAGGCTGAGGCAGGAGGATTGTTGTGAGTTCGAGACCAGCCTGAGCTACAAAGTGAGCTTAAGGCCAGCCTGAACTGCATAGTGAGACCCTGTCTCAAAAAGACAAAAAAAAAAAA
>PVKA01002164.1:0-73394 GCA_004027165.1 Ctenomys sociabilis
CTTGTGTGTGTTTCTTTGCCTTGCTGTGTCCAGCAACTGGAGCTGTGTGGTTGCTGTGAGGATTGCATGCGTCATACATGACAGTGCCCGTGGCTATGTAATCATTCAGGAGATGTTAGCTGTCACTATAGATGATATTCCTATAAAGGAGAGATTATTAAGTCATCAGGAGAAGTGTAAGGGCTTATGCTGTCCAAGAACAGAAATTGACTGCTCCACTCTGCCGTGAGCTTGCAGTCCCTGGAGTGTTCTAGCAGACACTGGGTGGTGAGAGGCCCTGTTCCAGCTCCCAGCCATGTAGTGGAGAAAAGGTGGAGCAAGAAGGTAGAGACCGCTTCTAGATGGATGGCTTAGTTATCCATCACCTCTCAGCTCTTCCCACTCTAATGCCAAACAGCCAAGCCACTTTCCCAAGCTTCTCTAATGTTTTTTTTTTTTTTTTAAGCTGACAAAATATACATAATATGAAACTTACATGTGAGTCATTTTTAATCATGCAACTCAGGGACATGAAGAACATTCACTTTGCTGTGCCATCCTCCTTACACAGAGCTTTCTTGTAGTTACTGAAACTCTGTCCCCATTAAACAGCAGCGCCTTTCTCCCCTTCAGCCCCTGGTAACCATTTACTTTCTGTCTCTGTGAATCCACTGCTCTAGGTACTGCGGATGAGTAAAGGAATGCACACAGTTGTCCTTTCTCTAATAATATTTTGGTTACAACAGGGAAAAATTTTAGTAGGAACCAAAGATGGAGAAATCATTGAAGTTGGTGAAAAAAATGCTGCTTCCAACATCCTGATTGATGGACACATGGAGGGGGAGATTTGGGGTCTGGCCACACATCCCTCCAAGGACATCTTCATCTCTGCCAGCAACGATGGCACAGCCCGGATCTGGGACCTGGCTGACAAGGTGAGGGGCCACTGCCTGCCTCAGGGGCTCACAAGTGGCCTAGCAGCAGTGGGAGCCCTTGTCCAGCTAGAGGTATGGCTTGGAGAAGGTCAGCTACATGCCAATAATTACATTAGAAAGCCAAATAATAAAAGCCCCCTGGATGGTTTTAGTGGAGTATCTTTTAGCAGTGTACTCACCTATGAAGTTTTGTAGTACAGAAATAATCTCATTGAACCCACAAAACCTAAATATTTAAATATGACTTAAAGTGCAAAGTGTTCCCAAACAGGTTGATGAATTTCCACCAAAATCCCAACATTCCCCTTTGAGCTCAGTAAAACAATTTTAAAGTTCACTTGAAATAAAAATGTAAAATAGCAAGAATAGTTGGGGCTGGGGGGAGTTACCAAGCCTAAAACCTCATCCAGTCCCAAGTAAGTGCTTAAGTTTTACTAATTACAATACTTGATTTTATTTCAAAATGGCCAGTAAATGTTTAGCCATATTTTTAGTGTAAGGGTCAAAGAACAGACATGCAAAACTGCAACATGGTTGCTTTACCACTAAATTCTTTTATTAATAGCTATCACTTTCTAACCAAACACCTACTACTACTTCAGTGTACCACATAATTCATTGAGCTGTGGCTAATGTTACAAATGAGAAAAAGGGAGGTAGCTGACCTGAACACCCAACTAGTAAGGGACAGAGCCAAGATTCAGAATGTGAGCCACCAGATGCTAAACCTTCAGTTCTTTCACATAAGCAAGAGCTTGGCAGTCTAGGGACCAGGGCCCAAATCTGGCTTTAGCCTATTTGTGCGAGTGAAGCCACTCTCTCTCATGTATGCGTCGCTTTCCTGCTGTAAGAGTTGAGTCGCTATGACAGAGTCCATATGACCTTCCTAACCCTGTTTTCAGTTTGCTAAACCCAGCACTAAACATGCTGTCACCAGGCTGCTCTAATCACAGAATACTCCCACCTCTAATCTGAGCAGCGTGAAGGGTGCTGACAACCTGCCAGGAGCTGTCTGGATTCAGCCGAGAAGACCTAGGCTTATGAGACTTTCTCTGTGTCAATGTAGAAGCTGCTAAACAAGGTAAATCTGGGCCATGCGGCCAGATGTGCAGCCTACAGCCCTGACGGGGAAATGGTGGCCATTGGAATGAAGAACGGAGAGTTTGTCATCTTGCTGGTGAATAGCTTGAAAATTTGGGGGAAAAAACGAGACCGAAAATCTGCCATCCAAGATATCAGGTAAGTAAGTAGGTCCTGGGCATGGAGGAGACAGGTGGGTCCCATTCCAAACAGGCCATGACTAGAGTAAACAACTTGGTTTAGTTTCACAGACCAGTTGTGAATAGATACCCCTCACATGTTCAGTTCTTTGTTGACTTTCCCAATAGTGTAATAAAAGTACTTGAACAATATCATCTTACACAAGGCTGAACCCAGTCATTTCCTTCTCTGGGATTTGATACAGAAAAACTGTTGAATGCCATAGAATGAAGGGTGAAGCTAACTAGGAATGATACCTGGAGGGTCTCACTATCACAGAGCAACCTTCATGCCTGGCCAGCCCCAAGCTGCCAGTTATGGACCATGCTCTTGCATTGTTTTTTCTAGAATCAGCCCAGACAACCGATTCTTAGCTGTTGGTTCCTCTGAGCACACAGTTGACTTCTATGACCTCACTCAGGGCACAAGTCTGAACCGCATTGGTTACTGCAAAGACATCCCAAGCTTTGTCATTCAGATGGATTTTTCTGCGGATAGCAAATACATTCAGGTATGCTTAGGTTTCATTTATATTGTGCAATAATAATAGGGCCAGGTAGATAGTTCAGCAGCATAAGAGCCTGCCTAACAAGCATAAGGTCCTAAGTTCGATCTCTGGTACCACAAAAATAAATAATAATAATATCTTGATTATGTAAGTTCTTACTTCTATAGTCTGCCTTTTTTATAGAGAAACAGAGGCTTACAGAATTTAAGAAAATATAATTTTCTAATGTAGTTTTTTAGTTAAAAAGGAAACATCCTAATCACCTTTAGCCTCCTTTCAAAAGCTTCATAATTTAAAAAAAAAGGAGGGGCCAGCAGTATAGCTCAGTGGACTAAGCACTTCCTTAGGTAAGCACAGGGGCCAGGTTTTGATCCCTAGCACTGCATGCTGCACCAGCCCCACCCCCGGGCACACTGAGCCAGCAATGGAGTCAGGGTGTGATGGTACATAATTTTCTGGGGCTTTACTAGGCCATACTCTCCTTTTTTCTTTTTGAGGTAGTTTCACTATGCAGTTCAGGATGGCCTTGAACTCATTACATAGCCCAGCAGACCTTGGACTCACAGCAGTCCTCCTGCCTCAGCCTCTCAAGTGCTGGGATCACAGGTGTTCACCACCATGCGTAGCTGGTTATGCATCTGTATCTCTTACTCATTTCCAAATTTTGCCAGCCAGAGTGGCCCCTCCACTGTCTGCAGTGCAGACAGTGGGCTTAGATTGTGAGTCCACCACTGGGCCTCCGGGGAGCCGACAGAGATGGGGCATGGACACGAGTCCTGCCCTAGGGCCTGACAGCCAGGGGAGAGGATGCATTCATTCATTCACCGAATAATTATTGAAGCAACATCTATGCTCAGCTTCTGGGTGAACCAAACAGGCTTGTGTCCTCCTGGTGCTTGCTCTAGCATGGATCAAGCAAGCATTAGCTATCACAAAATGTACATATGATTACAAATTGTGACTGTGTAGAGAAGACAAAGTACAGAGTGCTGGGAAGCACTTAGCAAGGTGCTGAATATAGATTTGCTTCCTCTCTGAACAACCGGCATTTAAGCTAAGGACTTCAGGATGTGTAGGAGTTAGCTGACAGGGAGGCAGGAGGAGCTCTGCTTCAGCCATCTGCATGAAAGGCCTGAGGTGGATAATAAGATCTTGGCTTATTCCAAGAACAGAAGAAAAGCTTGGGCAGAGGCACTAAGGGGCAAGGAAGCTAAAGATGTAGACAGTTGCCATTTGCTGGCAAATGTTCCTGACTGGAAAAAGTCACTGCTCATCTAGATCTTCAGGAAAACAAGCCACTTCTGAAATCACCCTCATAAGCTGCTATCCCTGAGAAAACCTGCCTTACTCTCTAACCCAGATTATTGGTTCCCCATAGTATCTGAATCAACCAGAGGCTTTATTAAAAGATTTTAAGTCCCACCCTCAGTCTGATGATAGATCTGAAATTGGGCAAGAACTTTCATTCTTAACAAGTTTTCAGGTGATGGTCAGGAAACACACTTGGAGAGCCACTGCCATAGGACTTGGGAAAACAGTGAGAAAAGGGAATAGAAAACACCCTGCTCTGTGAATGTTGCTGGAGGCTGGCCCTAGCCTCTGCAGCCTGGAGCTGGGCTTAAGTTTGGAGAAAAATCACGGATACAGAAGAAAAGACTAGGTTCTGGAAAGCACCACACCTAATGGGGAGTCTTGAACTAGGAAGTTAATACTGTTCCCTCCTGCTTGCAGGTGTCAACAGGAACCTATAAACGCCAGGTACATGAGGTCCCCTCGGGGAAGCAGGTAACGGAGGCCATGGTCATTGAGAAGATCACCTGGGCTTCCTGGACAAGGTAACTGAAGAAAACATCCTGAGAAAGAAGGAACAGGGTGTCTACTGTCCCAAGGTTCTGTGATGGCTAGGACCTGAAGCAGCACAGAAATAGAGCTTTTTTTCTGTTTTGTTTTGCTTTGTTTTTCCTTGTAGGAGTGTTGGGGGGGGGGAGCTGTTGGCTAACACATAGTCCAATGGCTTGATCTGATCTGGGCTTCTGAAATGTAAAGTCCCTCTTAATATAATCACTATGCAAGTCCCTAAGCCCATCCATCAAGTGCAAAGGAAACCACCTCCCAGCTTTTGACCATGACAAGTGTACCATTAAGCCCCCACTCGCCAGGGGAAGGGAATGGAGAGGCTAGGACTGCTGTTCATCAGGGTAAGAACAATCCCTGGCTAAACTGAGGGGCCAGACTAACCATGCCTCGAGTCTGAAGGAGCCCTCTTTCTTCTTATACATGTATCCATAGGACTGTGGTGAAGAGGTGATCAAAGATGGGGTAACTGGGGCTGGGAAGATAGCTCAATAGAGTAAGCACCTGCCTGGCAAGTGCAAGGTCCTGAATTTAATCTCTGGTACTGAAAAAAAAAAAAAGATGGGGTAACTCTTTTCTTTTTGGAATCTTAAGAGGATTAAGGAAGAGGAGGTCAGTATGAACTGGTACAAATGTACAGAGGAGGAAGGGATGATGCTTCCACGACAGAATAACCACATGACCACACTGTGCTGGGCATTTTTTTTTTTTTTTTTTTTTTTTTTGGCAGAACTGAGGATAGAACTCAGGCCTTTGAGCTTGCCAGGGAAGCGCTTATTCCACTGAGCCATCACCACTGAGCCATCTCCCCAGCCCCCAACATGACCACAATGAGTTAGCAAAAATCCCTGTCTCCCATTTACCCATGCAAGGGGATGATGACTGACCATTAGAAACTTTCTCCTGACTTCCTAACACTTCTTTCTATTGGAACAGCATCCTAGGAGATGAGGTCATTGGCATTTGGCCACGAAACGCAGACAAAGCTGATGTCAACTGTGCATGTGTGACCCATGCCGGCTTGAACATTGTCACGGGAGATGATTTTGGGCTGGTCAAACTCTTTGACTTCCCATGCATGGAAAAATTTGTAAGTGTTTCTGAGTAAGATCCCCGCATTGCCTCCAGGTTTTTTCCTTCTCTATAGGGTGAATAAAATAGTGGCCACAGCTAGCTGGCCCTCTGAAGACAAGGAATCTTGTCCCTGCCCTATGGAGATTTGGCAATGACTGATCTTTTCATCTCTCTCTCTTGAAAGTCAGAGAAGGGAAGATAGGGGGTGGACAAAATAGCCACAAGGTGGGCAAAAGTGAGAGGCTGGAAAGTTAGCTCACCAATGTCCAGACCAAACAGGAATCCCCTGGGTGAGGAAGTTTCTCGGGGGAAAGGATTGGAGTCCTGGAAGTCCTCTTTGAGTCCTGGGTGTAGACTGTGGTTACTGACAGCAGCAATCTCTCAGTTATTTCATTTGCTTCTGCTTACAGGCGAAACATAAGCGTTACTTTGGTCACTCGGCTCACGTGACAAATATCCGTTTCTCTTATGATGACAAGTACGTGGTCAGCACTGGAGGAGATGACTGCAGGTACCGATTGTTCTGATTCTGATGACTGAGGCCTGGCCTGCTCTCCTTCCCCACTTCAGGGGTCCTCTGGTCAGACGCTGCCAGGGATGTGGATAAGGGCTGATGTGGGCCAGTAAAGGGGAAATCCTAGCTATGGGTCTTACTGAATGCAGGGATTTCTCAGTACAAGATATTAAGTTTCTGGTAATTCTCAACCTATGCCTTGGCCTGTGTTCCCACTAGAGCTGTCTTAGGCTTCATGAGACATTAAGGTCACATAACAGCTATTCTGGGCATTCTTGGGGGAGGCCAAGGAGAGACCCGAGATGGCTGATCTCAGGTGCTCTTGACAACCAAGGGCGTCATGAAGAATAATGATGTTAGAAATGGAAATTCATTCATACGTCTTTTGAAGAACTCTTAGGTGACCCTAGTGTGCTTAAGAGGCATAATTAATCTTATAGCCAAGAGAAATTTTAAAATAGCACTAGTACTGGGCCTTGATTACCCTAAAAAAAAAAGCAGGGCCAAGTGCTAGTCCAGTTTGACATTAAGATCAGGTAAGAAAAAATACAAATAGACCCAGCACTAGGTAGCAGAAGACCCTCAACCAGATATTTAGAACACAAACTAGAGCAGCTTTTGACCACTGTGTGAGTCAGCATATTATTCTGCGTAAAGCATGACCAAGAAGCCACATTTCGGAGAATCCCTTCCCGCCAGATCCACAGGTTCCAACCAACTCATCAGCAATTCAAAGCAGAGAGCCCCTGTGGAAGAGCAGTTCTAGGTCCTTGTACCTCAGTTTCTCCACATTTGATGTCATTGAAATGCTCTGCTGCAACCCAAGTTGGTTTCTGCTCAGCTTAAGATGAGACATAAATAGGTGCATTCTGATGTTTTGGTCACTTAGGTTAGGGTGTGGAAAAGGCACCTACAGAAATTTTAGCTAAAAGCATTATTGCACAGAACTTTGTACCTTGGACGCTTCCTGATGGCCCTTCTCCAGCTTGCTGTGCCAACCACTGCTGGCACTTAACACCCTTGAGATAGTACAGCAGTCCACTGTGGAGTGGAAACAATTGTTTAAAGGGCACCAACCCATTTGTGAAAAAGGTAGGAATAAGAGACCTGAACGTGGGCAGGTAGGTGCTTTGATTACTACCTAAGAGTAAGACATAATCTTAAGGGTGCAGAGCCTTTGAAGACAGGGGAGTATTTCATGTTCTCTGTGCTAAGTACACTCAGGCTGACTCAAGTGGTACTGATAAACCTTTTCAGTGGTAATGAGTGTGAAGGTGAACTGCCAGAAGTCCTCTCTAACCATTTAGCACACACAAGCTCCTGAAAGAGCTGAACTAAACAAAGACCAAAGACTTAAAATGAGCAGTAGACCTTAAACTGGTGCAGCAAGATTCCTGGTTTACATTTTGGAATAAAAATGTGTCATCTGACCTTAATTACATGCACTTGCCAAGATTCTTGACCACTGGACAAAGGTATAATGTGCAGCCATGCAGAAAGGACTGTTTTGGTCGCTTTTTCAGTGTATTTGTGTGGCGATGTCTGTAAGTACTAGAAGCCTCTTACGTTGCTGCTGCTGCTACCACCCGGCTCGTGTGGAGGCCACCTCGCCACCAGCTGCTGCGAGATTCCCACTACGCCGCAGGGATGCACACACTGCACGCGCTCCAGTCTGTATGACTGCTCCTGCGCCCTGGACTCTGGGAGGAAGGTAAAATTCTAAAAAGTTAAGACAACTTGCCCTTTTCTGAGACTAAAAACTGTCCTTACTATGTAGACAAAAAAAAAAACAAACCCAATCAGATCAATGTAGCCCACTGACAAAATTTAAAGGCTGTTATTCAAACCAGTATGTAGCTTTTAATTTGCATCAAAACTTTTACAAGACGTTTTGCTATGGTTTCTATGTATTTAAAGAATGTTCTTTTTTATAAGTTGAGGAAGACAGCTCAAGTTTCATGCACCGAAGTACTAGAAATACTGACAGCTGTTCTCTACATTTAGCTTTCAGAACCAAAAGAGCCATGTACAAACAAGTTGAGAAACTTAATTTTTTAATGTTTCATTTGCAGTTTTATATCCATTAAGTGCCTTTGAAAGTCTCCTGTGGTGTGTGGGCTGCTGTTTCACCTCCCACAAATTATCTCCTTTCTATGCATGGTGCTAAAACTTACTGAAGAAGGCTACAGGACCCTTGGCTGAGTCATAGTCTGTCACCCACGTCCTGTGTTTCTGTCAAAGCTTTCTAGGTAAGAGATAGCAGTTACCTGCCTGGGAAACTGTGGCTGCAAGGAAGGCAAGCAGCAAAGGAACTGCTGAGAAGGAGCTGCAGGGGTAGAGTGGACTTCCATTATGTTAGTGCCAAACCTGCAGAAATCCAAAGAGAAGTCAAGAGACAAACCACTGCTACACAATGAACGAAGCCATCCACTACATCCAAGTGGATATTAATTTGTCTTGTTAAATCTTAAAATGAGGTGACCTGAGGCTATGCCTTGGTTTACCACCCCCTAAGTGGGGTTGGTCTGACTTCATTCATTTGTAGCAGGCCAACTATACAGATTTAAAACAAACAAAGCAGAACCCTAGTGGAACAAATTCTTAAATCCAGGAATAATAAACTAGAAATATAAAGCAAAATGATTTAGCTTTACGCTCCTCAGAGTTAAGTTGTACAATAGACCATGACTTGGACCACATTACACCAAGTCAGTCCCAAAAGCCCCTCAATTACTGACTGTAGCGGAGGCAGACAAAGCTAAGACTGGCGAAGGGACAGCGGCTCTGAGGACAGATGCCAACCGGCTCTCCTGGTCAGTGCAAGGAATTCTGAAGCTTGAGTCCCCGGCTATCTGCAGTTGTCAGAGAAAAGGTGAAATAGATTAACATTTACCACAGAAGTACTTCAGCATTCTAAATAGATTAGATTATTCATTAAGCTATTTTTATATGCCAATTTATTAATGCCTTACATTGATCCACTAACAGATTGTTGGGCCTGCAGTAGAGTCCCTATGGAGTCCTAATTCTGTTTTCTGTTAACTATGTGACTGGTGATGCTGAGTGATATAACCATGTCTGCCTACACTGTACTAACGACTTTTCTTTCCGACCGGATCTTACACTGAAATAATCATTTGGATGAACAATTAACTGATCAGTAATATGTACAACTACATATATTTAAAAGAGCAATAGTGTGTCTGTGTGTCAAGAACGATTCTTAAATCTTATTTGTAAACATTTATATGGTATAATTTTATGTAGTCATAAATCCTGCACTGTACTCTATGTTAAAATATCGGTGCATGAATTTATTTTCAGTCATCAAATTATAAAAAAAAATTAAAAACATTTTGGTATATGTCAAATAAATTTGTTTACATAAACATTTTCTTTGCTCTTTGTTTTCTGAAAACCTTTGTTAAAACACAAGCTATCACTCACACTGATTGATGCAGTCTTTCCTGTGTACTTTGTTTTACCTTTATGAAAGCAAAATACCAAACACATTTTTAACTATAAGCTTTATTGATACTTTGCTTTTACAGTTCACAATGCATTCCACAGATTTAGTTCAATACAGCTTAAACCACAATGGTATAAGTCTTCAGTTTATAATTTCTTGCATAACAATGTTTGATATTTGCAAATAATATTTTGGAAGCATTAGATTCAGTCCAAGGTGAAGAGTTCGTGACAAAATTAACTACAATAAGTCTGTGCAACAAAGTTTGTACTGGAGCTCAATGTGGCATTGTTTTATGGTGACAACAGATGGTAATGCTCCTAGAAATATATTTTCTTTTTCTAGCTTATGTATTTTTTAACTACATATGTATATAACCAATGACTGAAATATCAAGCATGGTGGGGCAGCTGGAAGGAAAGGTCGAAGCTTTGTGAAACTATATATAGATATATATCATCTATATTTACTTATATTGGCAATTAATATAACAGTAAAATTCACGAAACACCTAGAACATACCAGAAAGGCAAGCTCTTTTTTTTCCTGCCTTAGTGGTATGATCTTGTCTAAACATTTCATTTCAGAAAATCTGCATCAATCTACACAGACCATACACAGTGCACAAACTGTGAAAGGGGGTTTTTATTCAGCTCTCTACTTTCTCTGTAACTTCCCCAAATACAGCAAGACTACCTGCAACAAAGTGTAATAATATACAGCTTTCTCAGATCACTTGTTATTCACCAGTGCCTCATATAGGAAAACATGATTACAATTTAAATCCATACATAGCAGCTTACAATACTTAAAATGAAAAACACATGGCAGTCCAAACAGGTAATTTTCCCTCAAACAGTGCAATGCTAAAAATAAAGATTTGTGAAACTGCACTGCGATGTCAAGGTTCCATTCTTCCCTGGCCCTCCCCCATGTAATCAAATGAATGTCCCCTTTGTAGATCAACTATGTTAACTGCTTAGGCTTTTTCATTCAGCTTTGCGCTTTAATCCAGGGATTTTTGCTTGGATTCTACAAATGAAAAAGAAGCAAAAATGTTAATGTAAATAACACTTTGTTTTCTACTTAAAAAAAAACCAAAATGCTATTCTTCAAGAACTATGTTATTTAGCTTATATAAGAAATGAAGCCCTGGACCTGTCTGGAAAACACAAGGTCCTGAGTTCAATTCCTGGACGCCCATCCCCCTCCCTAGAAATGAAGTCCTGAAGGTGCCAAATTATAATTTTGTCATTTTACCCCACAAATTAGTTTTACCATGTATTTAAGGTATTGTTTAACTCTGGACAGTGATGATCCAAATATTAAGGAAATAATCTTTTGCCAGCATCTTATGGTTTGATAGATTTATCTATTATTATGCTTGTAAAATGAAAATGTTGTAAAACATTAAAATCCAGCACACTTCATCATTAGTTGAAAAAAGTTGCAGATAACTTACTTAGCCATAGCATCTTTAACATTCTTATTTGCAAGTCCCAAATAATGGTCTATTTGTGCCTGAAAGGAAATGAAGAAGTTATTAAAAAATTAACATTGCTTAAAGAAACTTATTAAGCATCACTATATGCCAACAAATGGGATTTAAGACCATACTTCTCATATAATTTTGAAGCAAGCGGTGAACTCTTAAATTAGCAGTTACCTGATGCCGTTCATAAATAACAGGAACACTGAAGAGTGAAATCAGAGCTGAGAAAGGAAATACAAATATTTTTTTAAATGTTATGATTTATGTAATGAACACTAAACCATCAAACTGGCAACACTCAAGCCAATAGCCAGGTAGCACTGCATCTAACGAACGATGTGCCAGGGTCTCCTTCCCGACTACGCCTGCTGAGGACCTGCTCCAGGGGAATGAGGTAAGGAACTATGCCTCACTGCACATCATGCCACGCAACTTTTTAAAAATACAGACATGATTGATCAGATGAGGTAGGGTCATTTTCTGTTTTATCACTGTTAGCTGGAGCAGTCTGCAGGAATTAAAGTAGCATTTCAATAAACTGAAACTTAGTATCAGCTATTTAAGGAATCACAACTTCAAATTCACATTCTATTTTTCTTACAAGAATATATTCCACTAAAAATTTGTAATTCCCCTATACATACCGTATCCTACAAATTTTTCATTCCAGTTGTTTTACAGACTTACCCAAAATCAGCAGTGTCAGACCATTGAACAAGGCACCAACGTAGGTAAATACCCACATCAACACTGCAAACTATAAGAAAATATCATAAAGAATACTTAGATAGCATACCCAGAAAAGCATTCATCTAAATGCAAATCTATCTTAAGGACTGAGTAAAATAATTCAATAACTGAGTCATGAATCTTAATTCAAAATTTCAGATATGGACTAAACCAATCATGGGATTTGCTCATTTTCTTAAGACTACACTACAAAATACATAGCTGATCTGTTTCTTCTGAGGTTGAAAAACATGCCAAAGGTACACCTTATTCAAGTTCTAGCTTTTAAAAAGGAAGTCGGAAAGGGACTATGAGCATTAATTATTAAATTGATCTTGACGTACTAACAAAAGTGCTCGCAGATATGCCGGTGAAAAATTAGGCATCATTATCTTTGGCATCTGGCAGGTACTTCCTGTCCTATTATGATTTATGAGGGAAACTAGATTTCAATGATAGATGTTTAAGGTCCAATGTAAATCCTGGGAAGGAAGACTTGTCCAACTTTTGTACCTATTAATAAAATGACCATAATTACTTTTTTCATAATTATTTTTTAACCACTGCCTTTATTTAACAAACACAAATACACTGGGCACTACTTTAAATGCTTATAAACTTATCTCTCGACTTTAGCTGAGCTTCTGTTACCATAACCACCACAAATGCAGATATTAAAACATAGGCTTTTAATAACTTGCTCAATGTCAGATTATACCAACTGTAGGCTTGACTGTCCTCTCCTGGTGCTGGAGACAGTAATAAACCGACTGAACACCCCTACTTTATGCCTGGCTTGAACTTTTAAGTTTTTAAGCCTTTAAAAAATCATTAAATGAAGAAGCAGTTTTGGAAAGCCTTTGCATCTAAAAAGTGATTTCATTTTGAGAATTATTTTTTCTTTTCCTTGCCATACTTTATTCATGAATGGTTAAGATTTCAAAGTTTTCTTCCAATTCTAAAACTTCATGACATCATATAATACAAGGACTCGATGACATGCTCAAAGCAATTGAGTCCTCCTAGCTTAAGTCAACCTGAATTTTAATCAACATCCACTATCAGCAGTTGTTTCCTTCCTAATTCAAAGTCTATGTCTGGCAATCACTCTGATCTATTTAGTGGGTAGCAAATGTATCCCTATGATGCCACCACCTATAGTAATTATTTAGGTGGACAGTACAAATAAAAAGAAAGAGCAGAATAAGAGCTCCATTACCTAAAGCAGGAATCAGCAAACTTTCCTGTTAAACAGAACAATAAACGTTTTATGAGCCTCACAGGATCTCTATCTCATTCTTTCTGAATTGTTACTGTTTTTATAAACATAGCCACTATTCTTAGTTCCCAGGCTACACAAAATCTGTCAGTGGGCTAAATAGACAGCAGCTCCTTAAGCCTATCTTTCTTCATATATTCATTTGTATAATAAAATCTGAGTGGTTATTAATGGGCTATTAAGCAGTAAAATGTTCAAACTCCAGGAAGCGCACTCACTGCAGATTAATAAAACCCTCTGGATTCCTCCACAAACTTTCAGCTCTATCAACAGTGACATTCTGATCATCCCAATTAAACTTAATATTCAAGTGAGAAAATGTCAGGTGATAGTAATAATGTAAAAGTGCTGTCCTGTTCTTCTGAAACCTCTCATCGGACAGTATGAAGTATAACTGTTACAATCCCAGCTGTTTTGCTACCTCACAGTGCTACAGACTACTACTGTAGAAGTATGGTTTCTGCACTAAGCAAGTTCACTATATAACTAGAGTTATTTTCATTCATTAGAGTCCCCCATGTCTAAAAAGAGTCATCTTTAAAAGAAATTGCTTTAGCCATAAAAGATAACGTTTACTGTCAACAGAATTCAGATACACAAGATGAAAATCATTCCTAGTTTGATCATTACAGTCAGTGACAAGGCTGCATTGCAAACCCACAAGGATAGAAGCCCAAATCTTTGCAGTTGGGCCATTCAAAGGGTTCAAATGTTACTAGCCTCTTTGAGAACACTCTTCTTAGAAGAGCCTGTCCAGAAGTAGAGAGAACAGAGGCTCAAATGTCCTCGTGGCCAGCAAAGTTACATGGATGCAGGTGGACAGCCGGCTGAAGGCAGCACCTAGGCATTCTCCCTCCCAGGGGAGCCTAGTGCCCAGCTGCATATGCCATGAGCATGCAGGTGCTAGGACGGTGCCAAATTCTCCCCTTTAAGAAATGAATTTTACATTTTTATGTGCTGCCACATAAGTTTTACTTATTACTTTTTTGGCAGAAGCAGGGATTGAACTCAGGCCCTTGCCATCTCACTGGCCCCATGTAAGTTTTAAATGAGCTACATTTGATGAAAATTTAACATTCAGTGGCCCCCAAACAAAAGTATTGGGTAAAGGTTTCCAGACAACACATCACCATCAAAACAGAAAGGTGTGGCACTAAGAACTAGTACTCTAATATTTGCACAATTACTACAACTGTTACAGAGTAACATTAGAAACTTTTCCAAAATATTTGCTATTGGATGGAGAGGTAAGCCTCCCTATTAACATATTCATTTTTTGTTGTTATTGTTTTTTAGTGAAGGGTCTACAGGATCTACAGGGTCTCACCACTACATCGGACTCTTAGTGATCTGCCTATTTATAGCCTCCCAAGAGCTGGGATTACAGACACGCACACTCAGTCTCAATCGCTGTCTCAGTGTGCCCTGGGAGTGGGGCTGGCATGGCCGGCCTGGGGATCGAACCCCTGGCCCCTGTGCCTGCTTGCAGGCACTTTAATCTGCTATTTGTCTGGCCCTATTAACCGTACATTCATGATGGGGCCACAATTCTGCATCTTGCTTGCCAGAAGCTATGATTTAAACATATTCCATTCTCACCAGCTTGAATCACGAGTGGTACATGCAGCACTGTGCCATCAGATGGCAGAGGACAGTCATGCATATATCACTGGTGGCTCAAGCTGGCAGGAATGTGTTAACCCCAAATGTTAAATATTATCTTTATAGAAAGGACAACCAGTCATTGATCTCAGGTTTATCTGACTTCAGAGCCTGTACTTCTCTACTAAAAGCTATCTACAGGGCACTGATGGTGACCCTTTTAGAGCTTTAAATGTAGCACATGTGCCGTATGTGTGCTGCCCCTGCTACAGAATAATCGTTATCAGTGGAAGTTCATCACAAATGTGCACACTAATATGAGGCAGACGAAAGTCCAATAAACAGCACCGTATGTTGGCAGGGTCCTGAGTTCAATCCCCAGTACCATAAAAAAAAAGCCATGTTGGGCCTACAAATTATATGGCACTCTATTACAAATACTGTAGCCCAGCATACAGTACCTGTGGATGTTACAGTTCATCTCTCTTTTGAGCAGTAATAGGTCCAAAAGTGTAATGAGATCTAAGAAATACTGAAAGAGGAGCTCAGCCATGGCTTATTACCTACCTTTCTTTTAGGAAAATATGGGAATTAAATTTAATTGTGTATAGTACACCTGATTTAAGACGACTGAAATAATGATTTAAGGAAACTGAAGGATTGGCAACAATAGTAGTTAGTTTCATAATTTTTTATTCCTAAACAATAAAAACTTGTCCCTTTTGACACCTTCCTCATTAGATGAGCACTATTTTGTCTCTACATTCATCACATTTCCCTTCTAATTTTCCAGTAAGATAAAGAAACCAGACATGAACCTGCCAAATGTGTTCATTAAAAGGTGCATAAAAGCCTAAGCACTAGATTTTAAAGCTCTCTGGGTCAGCTATTTCTGAGCCTTCTTTGCTTGCTTTTAGATCTAAGACTGTTCTAGAACACGATAGCTCATACTCACTTTAGGCAGCACATGTACTACAACATTACAGCTGCATACCAAGCAGTTATAACAAGAAGTTTTCTTATGAATCTGTGCGGAAAAATCTCTGATCTTATTCCCCAGTAAGTAAAATTATTTAGGCAATGTCTTGGGAAATTAAGTCACCTTGCCTCTTTCCAACTTCTCAGAGACTAATACACTGCCCCCTCTTATACTTGGCATTACTGGGACATAGCTACTTTAAGAAATGACAATTATTAAAACAAATCCTAAGGACTAGTTTCAAAAGGCAGACACTTCTAGTAAAGTTCCTAATAAACCCACTAGGGACATCACACACTCTTTTGTAACCTGGGATTCTAGGGTTTATAGTTTAACGTCACCAATTCCTAAAAGCAATTCTTCAGACAGTATCCTCAGAGAAATTAAATCAGACTTCAGGCAATGGACTGCTACTTCTTTACCTTAGCTATCTGTAAAACTTACAACTCTTCAGGTGATTCCCAATGTACACTTGACCCTGAGAACCACTGTTTAAAAAGCCTTTATCTAAGATACCTTAACACAGATGAATACTTACGGAAACAATTAAATCTTGAGTAGGTAAAGTTTGTTCAACTATCTTATCATGAAAACCTAATGTTTCATAAAATATACCAGCTTCCAGTGACAACACAGGTTATTAACATTGGTAAATGTCATCAGGCCAAATTAAGTCACCTTGCCTCTTTCCAACTTCTCAGAGACTAATACACTGCCCCCTCTTATACTTGGCATTACTGGGACATAGCTACTTTAAGAAATGACAATTATTAAAACAAATCCTAAGGACTAGTCAAGACATTTGTTGCAGTGAATTCTATAGTATTTTTTTTAACTAATTCTACTAAATGGAGTTATTAGTATTTTGTCAGTGATTTTTGCACATACTGTCTGACTAGGAAATGAACTGTTGTTCATATCATGGACATCTGAAATCTTTCCTAGGACTTACAAGCCCTTAGTTAATCTCAAAAGAGGAAAATAAGTGAGACAATTACATAAGAAGAAATCTACAGAGCATGTCATATTTTTATCTTTCTTAGTCAACTACCAGGAGATCCTAGCAAAACACAATGATTCCTACCAATTCCTATCATATCTTTATAAGAAAATTGGTCATTTCTTTGAGTGCATTTGAAAAAAACAACTTAATATACAGTCTCAATCTTCTTGGGGAACTGATACACAGTTGTGCAGCATCTGAATCATTTTTATTTCCCCTTACCCTCCCTTTTCCTCCTTTTCCTTCATCCCAGATCCCTCCCCATCTCTACCAAAGTCTACTTCCTTGTCATTTGCTTTTTGAAATGCTCCCCATATATACTAAAGCTAAAAGAATTATCAGAAATAAAAAGAAAATGCAGGGTTGGCCAAATAGCTCAGTGGATTAAAGTGCCTACAAGCGGGTGCAGGGGCCAGGAGTTCGATTCCTGGGCCTGCTGTGCTGGCCCCATCCCCAGGAGTATGTTAAGATAGCAATTGAGACTGGGCATGGTAGCACACCTGTAATCCCAACTCTTGGGAAGCTGTAAACAAGCGGATCACTAGGAGTCTGATCTACACCTTTCCCTTAAAAAGAAAAAGCAAATGCATAGGAACTCTTTCTAGAAAGATGCTCTTTTTATGGAAATGTAATATATTATTATTTTAGCAAAGAGACAAGAGTGATTGTGATCAGTTTTTTAAAATAAATACTAGGCTTCATATCTATTACCTTTGCCTAAGGAGAAATGCCAGATACCCTGCCTTATTTTCTTGCTTCAACGGAGTTTGAGACCTAATGGCAGTCTCACTTTACATGCTGTTATTTGGAACCCTAAATGAATCTCCATCTGGAGATCACCAAGCAACTTTACGTGAGCTCTGAGCTTCCTGAAAAAGCTGAGTATGACTTTCCTTTCTTTTCAAAAACGTTTTGCCAATCCTTCCAGGGAAAGCCCAGCAAACCACAATTCTCAAGCAAGTCCTTTTCTACTCTAATACTGTAACATAAATATTGGGCATGGTGCCATACACTTGTAATCCCAACTACTCAAGAGGCAGAGGCCAACCTGGTCAATTAGCAAGACCCTATCTCTAGAAAATCAAATCAAACCAAAAAGCTGGTGAATGTAGTTCAGTGGTAGAAGCTTTGCCTCAGATGCATGAGCTCCTAGGTTCCATCGCCACAGAATAAAAAGAGGAAAGGAGAAAAAGAAAGAAATAACGCGTGCTTAAGAAACCTTATCAATTTGTTTTAGGTTGTTCTTAAGTAGATCCCCTTCATGAATGACTCTTCTATCAAGGAAAATATTTAGAAATATAGCTGCTTTTATTATTATTACTCTGCGCAAATATCGTCTACTGAGACAGTGATAAGCTCTCCTCAGCTAATTCGTACCTTCAAACCCTCTGTTACATTACCTTCTTCTCAATGACTTTCCACCCATGTTTTACCTAGCAGTCAAGCTATTCACAGCAAACATCACTTTAGTGAACAGTTTTCATTCAGGCCATGTGAACAAGGTTCTATTGCAGTTAACTCAAAAATATTTTTGTTTACTTCTGAAACTAATCAAACATGTTAAACAATATAATCATTTTTCTTTATACACTGACATCATGATCTGATGTTAAAACATTACTGTAGAATATTAAACACAACTCTCCCACATAACAGAGAGAGCATGAGGAAAGGAAATTGTTTAACCTTGCTCATTAGTAAATGAAGTCCAAACTTTAAGGGAAACATAGCTGTTTGTGTACAGAAAGCATTAACCAGTTTAAAAACTTTTTCTCTAACCCTAAAGACCAATTGTCCTAGAGTATGATGTTCATCATTTGCATGATAAACCACAAACTAGAGTGTATCTCTTAATTAAACACAAACACCAAGTTCTATATGAAGGAAAGGCACTATATAATTTTAGTGCTTAGGGCCCAAGAGGCATGGGTGTGGCTCACAGCTTGCTTCAAGTCATTCAGGACTTTGGGTGATTACATTTGTAAAGCAAGACTCTAACTAGTATACTACACAGCAAGATTCAAAAGCTGAAGAAAATTTTCCAGCAATTATCTACTGAAGACTGATATATTTCAGAATACTCAAGAAAGAGTCCAAGATATGAAATGTTTGTGTGTATAAATTACACAAAAACTGAACTACACTCTATACTCTTAAAACCAAGCAGAACTACCATCATTAGATAATCTTTATTCTTACATAGATTCCTCCCCTCACCCCCGTACTGGGAATTGAACTCAGGACCTTGTGCTTCCCAGGCAGGCACTTATACACTTGATCTACTGAGCTACATCCCCAGCCTGAAAATTTTTATTCTTATACTCAGAATTTCTTTTTTTCACTTTTAATCTTTATGATTTCTAGCAATGAATTAATAATTTATTTTCCTTTTAAAAAGGAAAACACCTCCCTCCACTCTAAATGTGACTGGATACTAAATTTTAAAGCAGTAAGTTTAGTGTTCTTTCCTTACATCTTTACCACTTATCGAAGTACAGAATAACAGAATTTTATACTAACTTTTCATATTAAGTTTTGAATACATCACAAATGAAAAGCAAAAAAAACTTACCTTCAGAGAATCAACTAAATCATCAACTAAGAAGAGGCGCCGAAGTTCTTTTATGGTGCTGTTCACATGCCCAAGAGCAGAATTACTGTACTTCTGGACCAATTCCTCAGATACAGCAACTTCAGATTCCAAATATGCCCTAAAAACAAATCATAACCATTCGTGATTAGAGTGATTTGCACCCAAATGTCAACTAGCAATAATGTATCTATAAAAGAGGTAAAAATATATCCCATTATAAAGATCTATTGTTTTCCTATTAAGCATAATATAAGAATTATCCAAGTAAGGGGCACTGAACTGTCAGCTGACTGCCATGGAAGTGTATGCTCTTGAAGTCAGGCTAATCTGAGCTTGAAACTTAAGATCTGCTACTTATTTGGCTATGTAACTCTGCAATGTTATTTAGTCTTCACTAAAGAACCAGGAACACAATCAGAAGTGCTGAAGGGTTCTAGCTGTTGGCAGTCATTCCATACTCACGCCCTCCTCAACTCATCCCCACAGCTGTGGAAACCAGGTAAGACACTGGGAACAGCAGTCTGTAGACAACCCTAGTCCATACTCTGACCTCTTCAATATTCCCCAAATATGTCTCCTTATTTTACTTACAGTGTCATTACTCTAAATTTATTAGTTACAAACGACTGTACTGTCTCAGTATCCAAACCATTCCTGTATCTGTCTCCAGCCCAATCTACTTTATAAGCTGATGTCAGACTAACCTTATTTGAGTGATCCAGACAGTGCTATCTAGGTGAACTCAGATGGGAGTTAGGAGACCTCCCTAGCTATATAATCTTGAAAAAGGTATTTGACTTCTGAGTCAAGGTTCAGACTTGTTAACTGGAGAAACAATGAAATGCAAAACAACTAGAGAACATTTCAAAGTTGGTTGTTTTCTTTTGTTGAAGTACCAAGGCTCAAACCTGAAACTTTGTACTTGCCAAGCAGGCACTTAGGAAAAGAATTTTTAAAGTCATTCTGAGTCAGTGTTAGAAAAGCCTTCTTGAAAGAGCCCTGTCATGACTCAAAGAGTCTAATAAAAAGTATGATACATCAGAACATCTGGGCCCTTAATGATCATGGCATGAACATTCACAGAAAACCCCAGCAGGGATAAAGAGACAAGATTGTTATTTGGACTCTATCCTATCATGCACACAGAGCTTCAGGGGCCTAAAAATATAGAAGTGGTATTTTCAGAAAATTAAGCCAAGGCCATCTCTAAGTGTTAAAGTAACATGAGGAAACCGAAAGTCAATCTGTCCAAAAATGGGAGTCGAACCAGTGATAGGCAGACTTTTTCTGTAAAGGGCCAGAAAATATTCTGGACCTGGACATCCGTATGTGTTGTCTTTATCACAACTACCGAACTCTGCTGTTAAAATCCGAAATCTGCTAGATGAATAAGCATAGTGGTTTGCCTATAAAACTTTATAAGACAAAGCAGTAGAAAGGACTTGTCTGTGGCTACAGTTTAAAGACAGGAGAAACAGGACATAACAAATTTTAGTGACCTCTTTTACATGAAATAAAAACAAAGATAACACCAAAACTGGAAACCTGAAAGCTAGGATGATAGCAAATAAATATGAAATGTTAGTGTATACTTATGAGAGAATGAAACACTGAAAGCTTCCTAATAGTAATAATAATAATAATAATAATAATAATAATAAAAATAATAAATTCCTTGGGAAATGAAGAAAAGAAACCAGATAGAAAAGAAATGGTAAAAAGGTAAAGCATACTATTGGAAAGAAAAGGTGTAACGTTTCAGATAGTGTTATGTCAGGAAACATAAAAAGCAAGCATAAAAACCCCACAACCCTCACCACTGTAGTAGAATGATGTAACCATTATTTGCTTCTAATAAATCCACATTTCTAACAAGTAGTAAAGGGTAAGCTAATGAATGATACATGAATCCAAAGTATAAAGAGCAAAATAAAAGATAATAGGAAATCAGAGAGATAACTCCTTTGTAAATTGGAAAAGATATCTGGAGATGGAAGAGACAGGAAGGGGAAGTAAAAAGCACTAAGGTGTGTTATGTACACAATACTAACTCCCATAATAAATGTAATGAACATGTACTTCAAACATATTAATAGATAAAAAACTTCACATCTTACCTGAATGGGTGGCCTTCCTCCGATTTCTGGATAGCTTGGATCACACCTTTATATATCCTAAAGCTGATAGTGACAGAGAGCAGAGCCAAGGCAATGTAGGCAGTTACACTCACAATGCTAAATACTGTCAATGAAAGCAGCAAGAATAAGCTGGCACCAAACACCACTCCAGTCTTCTTAATGTCTCTCCAGTAAAGAAGGTCAACAACTAAAATTGAAAACAGAAATCTAAAATTAGAACATTATTTCATCATTTAGATTTTGCACATTTACACTTGTTAAAACCTACAAAAATAAAATTCTATTAAGATAAAGTAAAAGCCTAAAATGTTAAAGACTAATTTTATAAGGTATATATTTTAAACTACTCTAAGCTATATGTTATTATACTACTTGTCTTTATTTTACACTATCAAATGTTTTTCATTCAACTCTTATTTCCTGTATTTCATCACTGTAGACATATAAGATTATGTCTCAAACTCAATAGGCAACAGATTACTCAAAGTCATCAAGTGGTTTCTTACACAATACAATATATATTCAAATAGAAAAATAGTAACAAATCATTAAAATAAGATACTTCAGAAACACAAATACATTCAATCCCCAGTACCACACACACACACACAAAAAAAAGGAAACACAAATACATGGAGAAAATCAATTTAAAAACCAGAGTGCCTGAAAGTTAATTTTTAAAAATTATACATCTGAGATTTACAGTTCTGCTTTAAGATTTGAGAACCTTAAAATTAAAACTTAGTTTGACTATCATTAACAGAAGAGTTTCTTGCGCAAAAGCTTCCTTCAAAAAAACAGGGTCCCTTCAGATACCTGAAATGTTTCCTTCTTCCAAGAGTACAAAGTGTAAATATTTAGAGGTAAAAAGAGAAAGAAAAACTGAATGTGTGACCCTATTATGTAACATTTATTAGTAGAAAGGAATCAGACAAAGCATAACTTTGCCAGTCAGCTCTTGGCTTTGGTCACAGCACCACTCTGAGAATCAAATACCCATAGGCCTGTGTTCTCAAGATCAGTTTATGCTAAATCAAAGGAGAATTCTGCAGTTGTGCCAAAGGGCTCTTGAATTCACAGGCTAGAATTCATAGCCTAGTTTATTCACCTCTCCCTGGATTGTGAATGACTGGAAGGAAAAATGTTTATAGTAAAATATATATTCAAATAAAAATTTAAGTACTTGTTAATTTTAAGATAAAGGAGGTAACATTTTGGATTTGAGTTCAAGGTCTCAAGTATACGTAACTACTGTCAGGCATACTTCTATAGAAAAAACTATGTATGTGAACTGAAAAGTGCTAGATATTATTACAAAGTCATGAATCCCTGTAAATATACAAGGTACTGATTAAAATACTGTAAGTGAAACTACGGTGCAGCTCAGTAATGTGCCAATGTGCGTGGCCAGTGTGTGCAATGCCCTGGGTCTGATCCCTAGCCTAAAAGAAAAAGGGACATTTTAAGGGCCCATCAATATATCTAGAAGAGAGCAGAATTTAGCAAACTTTCATTAATTCTCCAAAATTGATTTTGATAACATTTCCCATATATTTTATAGCTTTTTAAAGAATTTATAGACTCTTGATTTCAAGTCTTATCCAACTTTTTTGGTATGACCCTGCAAAAAACATCTAAGTCAGTTTTGACTTATGCCACTAGTTATATGCAACCAATTATCCTAGCATACCTAAGGACTTTTAACAGTCTGTTGTCATGATAACACTATGAATACTGTTCTATTTAGCAGATAACAGCAATGTTAGTAGTCTCTGAACATTCAGCAAACACTGAAGTGACATTCTTCATGAAACTCAACTTAGCCAAATGAGTTAGAAAACATGAAAATAAATAAATGGTTTCTTTAAGGCCCTCTCCTACTCAAAGACACAATAATCTTAGGAAAGATAGCGAAAATAAACCAATTAGATTCACTGGGATAAGAACTCAGAAGTGAATTTTAAAAAACCTGGGACAACTTTTAAAAGACTCAAATAAAAATGGAGCTGGGTCTTTATAAATGAGTAGGATCTAGGAAACCTGAATGTGCAGGCCTTATTTTCTTTTTGCTAGCAATAACTATTAATAATTGTCATGTTTTCCTTGAAGTGGCTCCAGAACTTAGCTGTGTCACCTTAGGCAAGTAAAAAAAATCTATCTACACTTGAGCTTCTTCACCTATGTGTTTTAAAAAAACAAGAATAATCTCACTGAAATATGGTTCATTATGTAACATAATGAATTAATTTTTTTCATTAATAAGATTATAAAGCACTTAATACTGTGCAGAGCATAATAAATTCTTAATATCTGGGGCTGTTACTTATTATTAAGGCACACCTCAAATCTATTTTTATATAAATAAATTCTTTTTAAAAATGTCTGGTTCTCGGGCTGGGAAATAGCTCAGCAGTGTGAACACCTGCCTAGGCCAGCACAAGGACCCAGGTTCGACACAACGACCCAGGTTCAATCCCCAATACTGCATGCATGTTGGTCCTGCACAGAGCAGGCCACCAAAACTGGGCATAGTGGCACATGCCTGTAAGCCCAGTGCTGGGGAGGCTGAGACAAGAGGATCACTATGCATCTGAGCTGTGGAGTAAGACCCTGGCCCAAATAAATAAAGATTAAAAAAATTGTAAGAATGTCTGGCTCTTAAAATGCATGAAAAACATACGTTCAATCTTCAAAATCAATATTGGTAAGAAATTAAGTACAATAACATTCACTATTTCTTATCATTATTAAACACTTTTGGCTATGAAAGTAATGACTTTATTAGACTCCGGTGATAATATGCTTTATAACATCAATGTTATTAAAAGGGGTTGCTACCAGAAGTTATTCAAAGAGGCCTAATGACAGAATTAATTTGTGTTTTAATAAATGAATATGGTAGGAACAAAATTGGAACTAGCATTCAAGAGACCCAATTGTTAGTATTGGCCCTACAACTGGGTAACTTTGGAGGAGACTCCAATTTCTGTGAACTTCAATTTTATCATCAGTAAAAGATATTAGTCATCTAATCTCTTTTTCTCTTTCAAAAACTAATAGGACTTGCAGTATGGTGTCACACATAAATCCTACATTCAAATCACATCAGATATGAATTTCCAAGGCCTTACTACTGATATTAATCTGTGTCAGGGATAATTTTAAAATATCCTCTTTCCTAGATGTAGATTTTGGGGGAAGAAGGAAGGCTAAAAAGTCTGAAAAGCTTTCTAAGCCTGACGGATACTTCTGAAACACTTTCCAGGGCACTAATGTACATTCTCTAATCTCCACATCTTCATTTTCATAAGTCAGTATTTACTGGAAACTTACATTGTACCAAACACTGTTTATAGCCTATTTTATTTCAATTATTAAAGTCCAACGAAAGGCAGAGTTTCTGACAAGTGAAGCCCCGCTCTTTCATGATTGGACCCAAACTTATAATTAGTAAGTGGTGGAGCATGGGTATTAATTATAAACCTCATATTCTCCGTGATACTAAATTGAAGGCTTAACACATTAGTTCTTCAAAATATTACACATTTGCATATATTAAAAAAACGCAGCGTGTAGGCACATAATTATTACATGTGAGGTAAATAACAAAGGCCAGGAACAAAGACTCAGTAAAATTAGTAAGATCATCTAAATAAGGAACACATATTTTAATGTGAATATTTAACTATACAGTTAGAAAGAGTTCCATTCCAATATATAACAGGTACTCTCCAGAGTATAAAATTATAAATAACGTAGTTGGTAAAAATCACTTTTAAAAGCTATGTAATTAAATAAAATCACTATGTGAAAGTGTTATGTAACCACTAAGAAAGTGACAGAGCTCTACAAAACTATAGAAAGATGCCTATAATGATTCCAAGTACTATAAAATGACTCAGTACAATCCTGTAGCAATGTCTGCAAAATTTGAAAGGGTATCTGTTAAGTAGAGTTTCTACCTCTGGGTAGTACATTTTATATGAGTTTTACTTGCTTCTTCATTCTTTTCTGTGCTGTTTGAAATTACCCCACCCTAATGGCAAGCATAAATTACAATTATAATTCGAATGAACTTACTTCTTTCTATTCTATTCAATGTTATGAGAGGGGAAAACAAAACACCTTGTGAGTGTGATTGTCCCAGAATACTTTCCTACTGGAAAAAGAATGCACCGACTGCTTACATTCAGCTGACAGTTAAAATTCTAGTATTAAGTTGAAAACTCCAGTGTTTTGAATTAAGTTAATTTTTCTAAAGCTGATGATATAAAGTTCAGCAGTATTGCAGTATTCAATTATCACAACCTAAAATAAATTTAACTACATGAAAGAACAATAAAACCCAATGGTTCCTAGGAATAAGGTCTTTTCAATAAATGAAAATTATATATGCAAACCCACACACATTGCCTGAAAATGTGTTAACAGCCTATCTCAAAATGGACATCATTACAGACATACATACATACCCTTTGGAATGTTGTGTTAGAACCATGCTCTGAAGGACAAACAAAACAAAAAATAAAATAAACAGGCAAGAGATTAAATGTGACTACCAGGCGCTGGTCCTCACACAAGACAAAATGAGTATGTTCTCTAATAGTAAGGTCTGAGATACAATCTATATACTGCTACCAAAAGTTCTCTGAAAAGTTATTTCAATCTTATTTTGGAAAACAATTTAAAGAATGTTAAACAAACAATGGTGTTACCTTCATTTTTACTTGCAAAAAGAAGCTGAGTACAGTGGTGCACACCTGTATACCCTGTACTTTTGGAGTCCGAGGCATACAGCTCTGAGTTCAAGCCTAGGCTACACAATTTAGTGAGACCCTGTTTCAAAAAAGGGCTAAGGTTCAGTGTGAAGGTTCTGGGTTTATGGGAAAGGGAAAGAAGTGAAATGAACAAGTTCAGTGGCACAAGGATTCCATCTACTCAAGAGACAAGGCAGAAAGATTCCAAGTTCAAAGCCAAATGAGCAACTTACAGGGACTTTGTCTCCAAAAGCAAAAATAAAATAAAGAGATGAGAATGTAGATCAGTGATGGAGCCCTAGCCTGGCATGATTCAGGCCCTGAGTTTAATCCCTAGAACAGAAAAGGAGAGAAAGGAAAGGAGGAAGTATGCAAAAAGAAAACCCATAAAATAGTAGAAAATATTTATAAATCAAGTATCTGGTAAGGGATTTGTAATTAAACTATATATGGATCTTTTTAAAATACAAAGATAAACAAAGGATTTAAATATACACTTTTTGAAAGATACACAGTCAATGCTGAACATTATTTTGTCATTAAAGAAATACAAGCCAAAACCACAATATGATACACTATGCAATGGCTGCAATGAAAAATCTAGATGATACCAAGTGTTGGCAAAACGCAATGAAGAATAGACTTGACGCACTGCTGGTAGAAAGTTAGCTGCTATGCAGAACAGTTTGACAGTTCCTCAAAACAGATATTCTCAAAGCTATCTAAATGTCCCAGCAATTTAATGTTTAAGAATTTCTACCCAAGAGATCCAAAAACCTATGTCCACATAAAGACTTGTGCACAAATGTCACAGTAGCATTATTTGAAACAGCCAAAAAGGAGACAACACAAATATCTATTAACTGATGCACTCATAAAAAAGTATAGCTATAATGGAATACAGTATTGGTGGGTCATAAAAAGCAGTGATGTAACATGGATGAACCTTGAAAACATTATGCTACATGAAAAAGTGAGTCACAAAAAGCAACAGACTGTTTCATTCTGTCTGTATGATCTGTCTAGAATATGCAACGGTATAGAAACAAAGTGATTAACATTGTCAGGGGCTCGGGACAGAAACAGAATATGGATGACTGTTAATATGTCTGGGCTTTCTGCAGAGGGTGATGAAAAATGTTCTCAAAGTAGTGGTACAACCAGCTGTGTGAGCATACTAAAAAACAATCAGTAACTTGTACACTATAGTTAAAAAGTAAACAATAAACTTCCTTCAACCTGTTTTTCTACTAACTTATAAATTTCCTAAACGTGACTGCCTTATGACCCTAGAGCGGAGCACAAGCCAGAACTACTCAGTAAATGCTATCTCACTGACTAGAATGTACACTTTATGCCAGTTCAGTTCCAATTAACTTATTCCAAAAGGTTTCTATATTTTGGGTATTTATACTACTTTCAGATACCTACATGTACACCATAACAAAAAATGCTTCTAGATACTTACAAAGCAGCAAACATTTGGTAGAATTATTTTCCTTTACTAGAAATATGAAGGACTGATGACTGCTTTCTCTTTTTATATTCCTATTATTTGCTTTATTATTACTTCCTACACTATTGGAATTACTCCAGAAATATTTAACTAAAGACTACAATATTTTTCAATCAAAATAAAGGTCTCCTATGGACTGTTAAGTGTGACTAGGTAGTCCATAAAGCATTTGACTGGCATGCAAAAGCACCGTAAAAGAACAAAAAATACACATAAAGGACATCTTTAAATAAGAACTACAGGGTTACCAAAAAGCTAATTTTAGATTTCTGTGTAGTCATTTTATTGATTTTTGTTTGTAAGTGAAGAGGTCGAGTGGGTTCTTTAATTTTGATTAACCAAAATTATAAGGAAAGTGTAACTTAACAAGAATATTCAAATCTCTTTCAAAACTGAATAATAAAATGTTAATCAAGTAAGGTACTGTAGCATGATTCCAGCCTCAACTTCATGTAAAATATTCACAAAACAACATTTTAAAAACCCTGAGATTGCTTGCCAAATAGCTCAGTGGATTAAAGCATCTGCTTCAGAAGCAGGGGAGAAGGTTTGATCCCTGGGCCAGCCCTGCCCATTGGGCAGGGGCGTGAGACTGGGTGTGGTGGTACACTGGGCGTGGTGGTGCACGCCTGTAATCCCAGCACTTGGAAGGCTGTAAACAGGTGCGCCACTACAAGTCCAATCTAGCAGTGAGACCCTGAACATCCTGTAGACTTTTCCCTAAATGCAAAAAAAAAAAAATTAAACCTTTACCTCAGGGGACTACCCGCTTGGGCCCCCCTCCTGTCTCTTAAGACAAGAGCTTTCTTTCCCTCAATAAATATATTCTGTTCATTAAATAAATAAATGTCCTAAGATTAGGGGCTGGCCAGATACTCAACAGACTAAAGCAACCAGGGTCCAATACCCCCATGCAGTGCCAGCCCCACCCTCAGGGTGCACTGAGGCAGCAATTTTGACTGGCCACGGGGGTATGCACCTGTAATCCTGGTGCTTGGGAGGCTGAAAACAGGAAGACCACTACAAGTCCAATCTGTGTAGTGAGACCCTGTGACCCTGTACTAAATACATAAAATAATAAAATCAATAAATAAAAAACGAAAGTCCTGAGATTAACAATACTTTCCTCCTTGTAACTGCAGGAAATGTTTATGAAGTACTAAAAGAATAGTATGAATTTTAATAAATGAACTTACAAAAATTAAGACTACAGGATATGCTCCCTGTAATTCTTGCCTATTTCTTTAAAATTAAAATTGTGAACAACATTCTCATTGTGTTTTGCATAGCATAAAACAGTAGCATCTTTGTCAACTAAAATTTCAATTTGAAATGACTCAGTAAGCTGCAAATTTTTTAAAATAAAACTTTCTGGCTTAAGTGCAAGAAGAGAACAGTTGCCTACATATTTGGAAATCATAAACTGTCATCTGCCATAGTTAAAAATAGTGTCAGCCCACATGCCTTACATGCAGAAGTCATCCTATTACATTTTGCCTCAAATCATACCTTACTGAAGCTCTTCCTAAAACAGCCTGTTCAAGTTAAGTTGTGGTTTGAGGAAGAAGGGTGCAAACTAGTCCCTAAAATACTAGAAGGTCAGAAAAACATGGACTTTTGAAGCACACAGAAAAAGCTTTCTTCAATAAAGTCAAATGAAGAATGAGAAAGGCAGAAGAAATTAACACATATACCCAAAAAGAATATTAAAATTCAATTATTTTTCACCAGTACAATCTTAACTGCTGTTATTCAGAACTGTGTTAATAAAATTCTTGCCAAATGACATAAAGTTATTAGAATTCAAAATTGATCATTTAGCACATAGTAAACTTTGAGCTGTACATAATAAGCATTTATCTGGCAAATAAACAACACATGAAGGTGCAGCAAAAGGGTATGCACAGCAGGAACGCTTAGGTTTTTCTGCAGAGACTGTAAGAAAAGCCTGAGTCCTACTTCTTCATTTACCATCAGTGTAACCTTAGTAGATTAACTTCTCTTTCACCATGTGTAAAATTAGAAAAGTGATACCCGCCTAAGAAGTTATTTGAAATACAAGGAAATTTCACATTTGGAAATGCTTGCTGAACTGAACACACTAAATAAAAGTAATATTGAAACAGATGAGGTCAAATACAGAAATCAAATTTTAACTGTAATGGTTAACTAAATCCTAGATTTTTAAGGATCACTTCAATTTACCCTATAAGCATTGTTATCTTAGGTTCAGATGGTGGATACTTATTATATTGCTATGATGTATCTCAACTAAATACTTCACTAAACTATCTCTCTCTTGCTATCTTCTCTTCCTCTGCAGTTTTTAAAAGATACAGGTAGAATTTCAGGTCTTTGTCTCTTTCATTATTAAATCCTTGCAGTATTACTCCTAACAACATGATAGTGCCTTCATCAATACAGATATCTGAGACTAAAACATTTTATAGAACATAATGAACAAATGGCAGAACTTCCATACCTGCCTTTTCTGTAATTACTTAATAATCCCCTACTATGTATGAATAAGGTATTGCTGAGTACTCTGTATACATTTTCTGTAATCACAATTCTATAAAGTATTATCTGTATTTTATACTCGAGGCAACTGGGGCTTACACAAGCATTAAATTGTGCAAGGTTCAAGTTGAAATTTAGGTTTGACTATGAAGATCTCTCTTTCCATCACATGTTAATACTCAATTTTGCTTCATAACTTAAGAAAATCAAATAATGTTTGGCCTTAGTTTAAATAATTAAAATAAATTTACTAACACATGAACAGTTGAGACCAAAATATTTCAGTAGTATCAATTCAATAAGCAAATTTAAACTGTAAATTATTTGCATTGTAAACTTGTTTTCTAGAAGCAATTTTATTGTCCTCCACTTTGAAAATAATAAAGCTACAACTAAACATGCAGCTTATAATTACATAAACTATAATAAATGAGAACTATAAAAGGAAATAAGCAAACTGAAAAAGATAAAAAATTTTAACAATCATAAAAGAACCTAAATAGAAGGCAACTAAAAGACACACACAAAAGGGCATTTCTAGAAAACAATCTCCAGGACACAAAAATTGTTTCTAATATCAAGTTTTTTATATACATGGTCCTTTTCTACTACATACTAAATTTAAAAGGTAACTTATAATTTTTTTAGGGATGGTTCTACAGGGTCTCACTACTAGATTGGACTCATAGTGATTCACCGGTTTACAGCCTCCCAAGAGCTGGGATTACAGTACCACCATACCCAGTCTCAACTGCCTGAGGGCAAAGTCAGTGTGGCAGGCCTGGAGATCAAAGGCATGGCAAGCCTGGGGATCGAAACCCTGCTCCTGTACCTGTTTGCAGGTGCTTTAATCCACTGAGCTATTTGGCCAGCCCAGTTATTTGGCTGGCCCTGACGTTTTAAAAATTCATTCTAATTCTTTAGTAATTAACAGTATCTGAGGACAATGAGATACCCTTAATATTGTGAAATGGGCGCCTGTCTTTATGAACGTGCATGCGATGGCAAGTCTTCATAAATGAGAACACATACACTCAACACCAACCTCAAAATTAGAACCTGTAAGCCCTTACTGCTTGACTTTACTATCAACACTCACCCAGCGTCTAAGAATCTTGTCATGTGAAACAATACAAATTAAGCACAGTGCAATAGTGCAAGTCTTCCCACTGACAATGTAAAATTTCCTGAGATTACTGAAGGATGTAGAATTGTTCAAAAAAAAAAAAAAAGAAAACCAGAGAGATGACCTACTGGCCCTTCAAAACAGACTAAGCTCACCTCAACAAATAAAAAGAACAGCATAAAAAAAGTAGGTAAAACACAATTTTTTTTTTTTGCCACAGGAGCATTATAAATGATCCCTTGTGAAATTCAGCTATAAAAGATGCCATTTTATAGTACTATATAATTTGTGGCAAAAATGATACTCCCAAGACCACATTCATCTTGTATTTATTCTAAAAATTTGTATGTACAGCTATGATGATAAACTAAACTTTGTTAGGAACAGAATAATTTCCTAACTATTGGTTTTGTTTTAAGATAAAAGTCATAATTTTCCCTGTATTATTTGGTACAGAATTTGGATTCACCAAAAAAGAAAAAAAAAAAAGTCTTTTTCCCGAAGTATCTTCAAGTAAAAATGCAGAGTAAAAAATAATGGTCATCTATTGTCTTCCAGAAGTAATCTACAGCTCCGTAAAGCAGAAATTTGATAAATTGGCACATATGCCTCACTTATAAAAACACAAATTTACAAAATTTAAAAAAGAAAAGTAGAAAATAATTGTTTCCAAACTTTATAAACCATGACAATTTTTCCTTCACAGGAAAATCCATACATTTAACTCCATTTTCTTTAAGGCAAAGCTAAATATCTCCTTAAGTAGGTGGTATCTACAAACTCCAAGTCAATCATTTGCCATACCTTAATAAATTTTGCCAATCTTAGTTGTAAAGATTTGGGTAGAAAAAGTAAGATAGTGTATCAATTAACAGCTGTAATTCTTCAAATTCCTTTTAGGAAAAAGTCTTGAGAGTGGCAATTCCTAAACCTAGGCAGGGATAGGTTATCTGATAGATTTTTGGACTTTAGGTTGGTTTCAAATACTAAAATAAGGGCTACATAGAATACAGTGGTGGTAACAGTATAAAGAATAACACAATATTATTAGTGTCTCTCATACCCATAAATATACCCAAGTGGTAAATTTGAAAGCTATGAGACAGATGAAACACACAACACACAACTCCTAGTAATAAACCAGTCTTACCCATGATAAAACAGAGAAGTAATCAGAAATTCTGGCTACATTAAATTTTACAACACCTCTACCCAAATCCTAAAAAGAGATAAACATCAAGTAAATAAATACAAAGGAAACCTAGGGATACCCAGAGAACAAAATAAGATTCTATTCACTGTTTCCTCATTCGAGCACATAATATAATCCTTAAAGTCTAAGAAATTATACCTCTGGCTCAGGGAGTTCCCACTTGGCTTAAACTTTTGACAGCATGAAACTGCTAACTGCACCTGCTGTCTTCCAAGAGACACTACCTCTTTTAAAGCACAATGAGGATCATACAAAAATAAATGTGTACCTTGTTCATTAAGATCACATTACCTGTGAATGAATAAAACATCAAAACATTGTTAAGGGGCCGGAGAGATGGCTCAGTAGAAAAAGTGCTTCCCTGGCAAGGGCAAGGGCCTGAGTTCAATCCCCAGTTCCACAAAAAAAAAAAAAGTTAGTTTAGCTTTTATATTTTTCAATATTTGGTCCAGTACAAATCCAACTATAAAATGATAAGTGTTCACACCACAAATCATGTGTTCCTGAGCAAATTAAATTCTTTAGTTTTGTTGGTTTCCTTATGTGTAAAATAAGAAAGAATAAGATGTAGTATCTGTAGTTATGATCTAAACATTTTCAATTATAAAAATTGTTTAAGTTACTTAGCTGTTCTTTCAAGAAGGAAGTTAGCAAGTCCCTTTTCTAATTTCTCCCACTTGAAAAATGATTTAAATTTTTTCCAAAACTGTATGTGATAGGGTTCAAGTCCAAAAGTAAACCTAGTCCTCAAGACCCAGTGATAGGACTGGGGAAATAGCTCATTAGAATAAGCACCTGCCTGGCAAGCACAGGATCCTGAGTTCAATCTCTGGTACTGCAAAAAAGAAAAAAAAAGACTCAGTGATAAAACTACCATTTCTGCCTTCAAGGAATTTATAGGCTAGAAAATGCATGTATGCAAATGCACACGGGCACACACAAATATATAAGCACAAATAGGAAATGGGTGTTCTAAGAAACACCAGTTCCCTCTAATTAGTAAGATTGGATCTTTGACACTACCACTTGGACAAAATGGAAAAGGCATTCTGGGAAAAGAAGAAAGACAAACACAAAAACAGGCATACTTATGGAACTATTTCTTTACTATGGACTGAGACAGGGAGTAACAGGAGATGAGACAGGGCAGAAGTTGGGCCATGGAATACCTTCCTAATAGTCCAGAATAAACAACATTAAACTTGAAAAGTAAACGAAAATCCCTTCAGGACCATAATCCAAACTGCACATTAAGAAGATCAATTTTAATTTGCTGTGATACAATTGAGGATTTAGTGAATGGAGTTATAGTGAAAAACTTAAAAGAGTACCCAGATTGGGGTAAACAAGAAAGTAGAGGCTATTTCTACAGATGTTCTCTGTCCCTCTCAACAAGGAGACTGTAAACCGTGTTTCTTTCGTATACTGAAAGGACATGTAATTTATTCTTTTTTAAATATGACCCTGGCTTGAAAACAATAGTTATTTTAGGAAGAATTAAAACTCATCAGAAATACATACTATTTAACCTTAGTTATCATTCCATCACATTCTTATTCAAGGTTCAAAATAATAATCAACAGTCTTTCTGAAGAGCAGTTTTGCAACCACATCAAAAGCCTCAATACTATAACCCAGCAATCTGAAAAAAAAAAAGAATATTGAATTTATTAATTTTAGCACTATTTATAGTTGCAAAACTTAGGGATTTCTTATGTAACTATTTGGGATTAATAAGGTATACTGAGAATAACTACTGTTATCATTAAAATAATGTAGAATATTTTTAAAATAAGACTTTTCCCTTTAAGGAAAGATTACAGAACTAAATGTGCCAATAACCACCCAACACATACACTCTGTTACAAATATACCCCCACACCATCTGTGTGATGTTTGTTCTTCTATATACCTTCTAAATTTTCTAACAGCATGCATGCATATATGTATCACCCTAAGTAACCAGTAAATCTACAAGATACACTGAATGATATTTCTGCCCGTAGGTTCTTCTCCAACTTCTGCCAAATTATCTTTACCCAGTTTAACAGTTTTTAGGTTCTTCCCCAAACCAATTTCTCAAACCTGCTACTACTTATCACTCCAGCTTCTAAAAATTTATAATAAAATTTAAATTCAATGTCTTCTGTTATTTGGTGCACAGAATTGTTTCATAAGAACCACAAAACCTCAAAACTAGAACCCTACAAATCACACAAACAAGAAAACTAAGGACTAAAAATTTTTTTATCATGGCTCAAATAAAGAATATACTACAACTTAAAAATCGTAGATTAGTAGTGTCTCCCAATTTTGTCTAATTATAAAATAAACTACACTAGGATATATAATTTCCAGGTCCTATAAAATCTGACAAGGTAGGCTAGGATCACAGGAATCTGTATTTTTAATAAACATGAGGTGATTTCTATTCAGAGAAGTTTGAGGGAACCTGACCTAAATCTTCTATATTCTTTGACCACATCAATCTTATCTTTCAACTTCTGCCCTATATATTCATTCTTCTATCCAGAAAGTTCTACTCATTGTCTTATTGTTCTACAACTTACATCCTTCTACCACCATCCACCCAATCAAGCCTCCCTATCCTTTGACTGTCTTGATCCAAGTTTTCCACATTTCCCCAGAAATCAATCATGTAAATTTCATAAATATTCTGTAAAGAGACAAGAAAAGATATGAATACATATATATATGAAAACACATTGTTAAATACTAGCCTTAACCTAATGAGATAAAATGTCTTTAAAGCTCTGGCCTAAATATATTTTTAAAATTTACATAAACCCTTTATTAGGTTTCTTCTGTCATATACTTCAAAAACTAGGGAAAATGCCATGGCAGCTTTGGCTTGTCAGTGATTCTCAATTTATATTTTACTCTGTAAATCAACAATGTTAAAATGAGCTGCTAATAAAACACTAAAATATAAGTTAGCCACTCGGACAAAAAAACGTATAGTTGGTATATTTACAAAAAGGGCCAAAGTACCTGAAAAACATCTGGGCTATTATACTCACATATAAAGTGAAGCTCCACTGATACTCAAGAATACTATAAAATTTATTGTATAATTTGATATCTACAAAGAATTAAACAACTCACTAAATATAGACTACAACCCAAATTTCTTGTCTTAAACATCTCTAAATTAGTAAATAGTTAAGAATTAATAAGTGGTCTACAGAAATACAGTGACTTTTCACCTATTTTTAAAGGTTGTATTTATTATCACTAGTATCTTCTCATCAAAACCTAGTGTTATCCACTTATCTTTCACTTTCAATGCTGACAGGTTAAGGGCGTAAAAATCCTTCTCTTCATTAAGTTGATATGTGAGAAACCATGAAGATCAAACTAACAAAGATATATTTTTTTCTACTCTTTAGGTAAATATAAAACTTTTCTAATATCTCAATATGAACTCAACTTTAAACTCACCTTTTCCCCATTTTCTTTACTCAACAGTGTTTTTAAAAAAAGACTATGAAAGTTACTATAATTAGCTCAATACAATGCTTTAAGAAAATTAGCCCAATTCTGCTAATAACTCTGTTTTTAAAAGAAATAACATTTTAAATAATTATAAAACTTGAATGTAACCAGAAAAAATTTCCTTGTATGGAATGACTAAAATAGCTCCAATAATTTGTAAGACAATATGTTCTGTGTGGTCAGACATGTAATGCATCATCTCTTAACTTAAAAAATGTTACTTAACCATCTACATACTAAAATATTGTTAAGCTATTCATTGTACTCAGTATTTTCTACTCACAGGTTTAAATTCTTATACTATGATCTACTGAGATTTGAAAGGATCTGGGCTTTCAAGGGGGAGGAAAAGGGATCAAGATGACTGACTGGTTATTACAAGGACAAAGGTTGCTGGATTTAAATACAGATATACATTTAAAACTACATTTGAACAATTTCAAGATACATAAATATAAAATTAAAAGGCAGCTAATAATTTTTAAAGATTCAAGTCAGATTCCCAAAGAAAAAAAAGCTTATTACAAGTGCAATTATTTTGCTACCTACAAACAGTTGGATAGAAATGCAACTTACACCAAGTAAGCTTTTTTAAAATAGTCACAGAAAATACCTCATCATGGAATACAAAGAGTTATGTACACACCAACATGATCAACAAATGAAACACACTAGACCTGCATCATTTACAATACTCAAAGTTAAGAGAATAAAACCTGTAAGACTGAAAAGACTAAAAACAGGACAGCATGACATTTTCTAGTGCACAACCAACTACAAAAATAGATCAGAGAACTGTTTTAATTCTTAGCCTTAAATCTTTTATAGGTTTCATTTTCAACCCCAAATATACCTGAATTCTAATGCTTACTTGAAATATATTACTGGTTAACCATAAACCTGAATAAAAGATTAAAAAGTAGATATACCCTTGTCCTTCCAATTTTTCTTCTGACCGTCCATCTCTTGTCACAATCTGCCCTCCAGCTGTAATTATCAATTATGCATACCAACCGAAAAGCTGTTAACTGCAAAAATCTAGTCCCTGAGACATGAAATATCCGTTTCCTCAACCAGAGTCTGCAGTCTCCTCCGCTGCACAACTGCAGCAGGGCTGAAGTCACCTGACATCTTCTGGGTGTGGAGCAGTCTGACGCAGTGCAATCTGTAACTAGGCTACTAATACTCAGGCATTAATGCCTTCCTTCTATCTGTTTATTGTTCTAGTAATTTGCTTCTGCTCATACCAAATAGAGCTTCATGTGCAAGGGAAGGGGCAAGCTATTACAACATAGGGCTGTTTCTTCAACAGAGCTAACAACTTGAAATGGACATAAAGGCATATTCATTTCAGTGAAACTGAAAATCAACAACCTGCTAAGATAAAAATGAACTAATCCAGAGAAGGATAAAAGCTTAAATTTAAAGCTTGAGAAATGCCGAGTTTCTTCTTACTCTCTGAGTTTATTAAGACTTAAAAAATTTAGCTTTTTGCACCCTTCAAAAGCAGGAGCAGAGAATAAAAGTAAAATGTTTATTAAATATTACTTTAACAGTCATTTACACTTCAGAAATCTAACCTTTCTTTTTCAGCTTTTATAATTATAGAAATCTAAACACATAGAGAAACACATAGATGATACACATAAGGTATCATCTGACCCAGTTCAACCCTTATAATAATAAATACTTATTAGATACTGTGCAGATATTATTAATGCAGCCCTAGCTTGGGGAATATTCATGTGCTATAATTATATCATTTATCTTGGGAAAATGATATAAGAAAATTAAAATTTTGATAAATCTCAAAATAAATCTATAGCATTTCTAAAACTGTGCTCAAATTTATAAAACTGGTGTTCAATTCAGTGCAGATTCATTCATTCTTTCTTTCTTTTTTGGGGAACCAGAGATTGAACTCAGGCGAAGCGCTTATTCCACTGAGCCATTTCCCGGGCCCTTTATTTCTTTATTAATGTTCTACAACTAGTTTATCTGATGCTTATATCTGCAGTAAATAATGACAAATCAGAGAGAATTTTTTAATGCAAGGTATAACATACTAAGATATGTACCCTATATAGAAAAGTATATACCATGAGCTACATTGAAATAGGGATTTTTTTCTGAACTCCTATAAAACTATGTGCTATAAAACCTTGCAAATTCCTTGCCATCACAGAAGTAGCCTAAATACCAATGACTCATTTCTTTTTCTATCTGTTCTCAAACTCCAATTTTAAACAAAAGAAAGTCATCTTTAGGAGACAGTCATGTGGTATTATTCTCAGTTCAAAAATTAATATTTAACTTTAAATTTTATTCACTGATTCCATAAATATTCAAGAAATTTGTTACCAAGTCACATCCTGGCTGAAACTATGTGGGCATCTCACACAACAGTTTAGAATCCCAAACTACTCCATACAGTAGTCTCTAATGATTAGTTTCTTCACACTGAAGAGCAGAGGCTCAGTGTTGGAAAGCTTGCCCAGCACGCTCAAAGCTCTGGCTTTGATCCCAGCACTACAGAAACACAACACAAAACAACCACAACAAAAAACCCGGAAAGCCAACAAATATGGAATGAATTACTAAAAACAGCACTGAGAGGCTGAGACAAGAATCACAAATTCAGGCCCAATCTGGGAAATTAAAAAAAAAAAACAACCCTGTCTCAAAATTTAAAAATGTGACAGAGATGTAGCTCAGGGTAAAAACCCCAAGTTCAATCCCCAGTACCTAGTACCCACATATGGAGAATGCCAAAAGCATGCAAAAATATAATCACTCATCTAAACATTAAAAGTACTTAAGTGTTCTAGGCAGATTACAAACTCCAAAGAATCACCCTAAACTCAGTAAATATTTCAACACAACATAGTTCTTTTAATTTTCATAGTCTTTGCAATGTAGGCTACTAAGTATGCAGAGAAAATTAGCTCACGGAAATCAACTGATATTTTGCCCATTTTGCTCTCAGAAAAGTTTAAAACTAGTTTTTAATTTGGTAGCCTAAGCACAAAAGTGCTTAAATTTAAAGCTAATGGAACAAAACTTTATCTGCATACTATATGGATCCTATTTTCATTAAATCTCCATCATAATGGTGTTAAGGGCATAAATCTCTTCAAAATTTATCTTATTTTCTTCAAGTATTATTTAAAAACATGAAATCCTGCAAAACTGTACCTTGATTATGAGACAGGACCTTAATTTCCCTTAAGTGAAAGGGTCTGAAAGGAGAAGCTACATAAGTCTGCTTTACTATTTACACTGCATGCTGGGATTCCATAATGAGGAAAGGGTGAAAGTACTGTTACTCTTTTGCTGGTAAGAAAATCTGTCTCACAAGAAATTTTTGCAACAAAAGTTCAAAAGTTTGTGTTAAAGCTTCCCACAGTCCAAGAGTAATTATCCCATTGCTTTTCCTGACCACTTCAAAACTAAAGATCTCTCCACATGTACCCCTAACTGCTTTAACAAAGTACTCTGCTGAAATAAAAAAAAGATTCTAAATTCTAAATTCTCAGAAAATGTGTGTCACTTGTACTCTACTCAGAGTGGCATATGTTACAATTAATAAGTCATATACATACCCTATTCAGCAATTTCCTAAGATAGTCCTCCTTTTCTATTTCTTTCCTTCTTCTACTGCCAAACTCTTAGAAAAATCCAGTTTTTCTTTTGCCTTATTTTCTTCACTATGTTTAAATACATGGGAAGCAAGAAGTAGTCATTTGTATTGAAAGTGCTACTGAGTTACAAATTACTCATGTACTATCATTCTTGACAGTGAAACTTCCACTTCTAGCCACAGAAAACAAATCTTGTTGTAAATACAAAATAATTACTTTCATATAGCTTTATAGTTTTAAACTTATTTCAAACTGTATTCTGAATTACAAAGATGAGAAACTTTCTTCAGTACTCAGTTACCAATTTAAAAGCCTTATGTTGTAATATAATGCCCCCTATGGACTAAATTATAGTACTTCAACACTATGATTCTAAGGAAATGGAAGATTTTAATCTACTAAATGAACAATACAACTTAAAATGACAGAAAATTGAGTATTTTTGAAGTCATAAGCAACTGTACATCAGGTAAAATGAGTACTAAAATTCACAGATAAATTGAAAATGATACTATGAGACCTGAATAAATGCTGATGTTAACAATGTAAAATATATATAGTCCAAAGCTTCAAAGTATTTCCAAATTCAGAATTCAAAAATTTATGTTCCGAAGGCCTTCTAAAATTTAAGTTTTCATTAAAATACAAAGATTTGAGAAATCTTATTCATTTCAAAATGTTTATATAGCATGATTCAAGCATTTGATTCAGTACTCCAAGGTCAAAATTCAGAATTGTTCACAAAAAACATTTTTAAAGTCTTTTATAAATGTAAAACACATATATAGCTCACTAAATGTCTCTGTACAACTGAAAAAACTAAATTCCGTATGGTCAGTTACAAGAGTATCCCATAGAACTGGTTTTCTATTAACAACACTAGATGGCACCAACACCCAAGCTGACTGTGCAATGGATGACAGGTATTCTCCATTTTCCGGCTCTTGCATAGGAGAACCACATCAGAGCATGATGGTTAAGAGGAAAACACCACCAACAAACTGGCATGTGAGACAAAATGGTCTCTGACCAGAATCCAAGCTCGGTGTTACATAGATCAGAATATATAGATGAAAGTATAAATAATGATTTATAAAGTGTCCCCCAAATGTAATGGAAAATAAAAATTTGGAAAATTGAGGGGAAACTGTAAAATGACTATATTATAAACACTCATAAAACCATAAAAAAATGGAATGACTAAATTTAAAAATGGGCAAAAGGGTGGAGCTGCAGATACATTGGCCAAAACGCTGCAGACCTGCAACTGAGCATCTGAGGCAGTATATAATAGCTCTTCAAGTCTGCAATAAAAAATGGCTTCCAATAAAACTGCATTGCAAAAAAACGGGAAAGTAACAAAATCGATGAAGCAAAAAAGTTGAGGAAACACAACCTAAAGAACTTGTGGTAGAAAAAGTACTAAACCAACGTGTAGTGAATAGGAATGTGGAACATTTTCTGAAGTGGAAGGGATTTACAGATGTTTACAATACATGGGAACCTGAAGAAAATTTAGATTGCCCAGAGTTAACGGAAGCATTTAATTCTCACAAAGCTGGTAAAGAAAAAGACAGTACAAAAAGAAAAGCTTTATCTGACAGTGAATTTGGTGACAGCAACTCAAAGAAAAAAAGAACAGCTGCTGCCAAACCTAGAGGCTTTGCCAGAGGTCTTGATTTTGAACTAATAACTGGCACCACAGTTAGTGAATTGATGCTTCTCATGAAATGTAAGATTCAGATGAGGCTGTCTTGGCAAAAAAGGTAAATATGAAATGTCCTCAAGTTGTAATTGCTTTTTATGGAGATTAACTTAGCATCTTGTGCAGAAGATAAAGCTCAGTAATTTGATATAAATACACACACACACACACACACACGAGTCTTGGTTTTGATTTACTAGTGTGGCAAAAAACAACATTCTAGTGAAAATCAAGATTAATATGTCAGTTTTGAAAGTAGAATTTGGGGGAGCTGGGTTTTTGATTGTTCTGCATCTATAGCACAAGTTATTTTGAACAAATAAAGCTTTTGTAGTTGTTTCCTTTATCAGAAAAGAGCATTTGGAAGCCTGATAAATTCCCTCTGCTTTTTTAAATGTGGGGGTTGGGAATTGTCCACAATCAAAATCAGAATTCATGTTTTAACTCAGATGCTTAAGGACCATTCTGATTTGTCTGTAAATAAAATAATATTTATGTAAATATAGAAAATTAATAAATAAAAGGGCAAAAGGTACAAATAAGCAATTTACCAAAATCAGAATAGCCAATAAACATATGGAATATGTTCATATTCACTAATCAATAATCAAAAATCAAAACAGCAAGATACCACTTTCACCTATCAAAATACTAAGAGTTTTTTAAAAATATAAAGTATAAATTTCTGGAAACATACTTAGGTAAGCTCTAAAAAGGTTGGGCAGGGGCCGGGGAGATGGCTCAGTGGAATAAGCGCTTCCCTGGCAAGCGCAAGGGCCTGAGTTCAATCCCCAGTTCCGCCAAAAAAAAGTTACAAAAAAGCTGGGCATGGTAGCACATGCCTGTAATTCCAGCACTCTGGAAAAGCTATAGTAGGTACTCTATAAATTCAAGCCCAATCCCCAATCTAGGCAATTTAGTGACTTACAGAAATGTTATCCTAAAATGAAAACTATAAAAGGGCTAAGGATAAGTTCAGTATGAAGGCTGTGAGAGGGAGGGAAGAAGTTTCTGAATTTTATGTAATTGTGGAAATGTCATCTACACAAAAACTATGAATTGGTGATGGTAAGACAGATGGGATGTTTTCTTATTGTTACAGGTAAAAGTGGTACAATTTTTTTGGTGGATAACTTTTGTCAGAACTCTTACACATGCTCATAGCCATTAGTTGTGAAAAAAAATTTGATATATAAAATATTTATAAGTATAAAATTACTAGTAATGGCATTATTTATAATAAAAGTTAGAAGCTATTTCTTGGTGCTTTTCTGTATTTTTCCAATTTGTACAACAATTGACATCAGATTATTTCATCAGTAGTTGCCCTTACTTCACTGACAATGGGTCTTTGTGGGAAATTCCTACTAAAATCACTGAAACATTTTGACTAAAATTATGAAATCATCTGTAAAATGCTGAGAATGGAATTATTTTAACCACATTTCCATAGTAAGCTATAAATAAGTTATATAGTTATAATAATTATTTTCGCAGGTCTACCACTGTGTGCTAACTACCTATATACTGAAAGTGAGAAAAGAAAGACAGAAGAGAAAAAATGACTAATCCAAGTAACTTGTTAATAGTCTTTGCTGATCTATCTTGAGAAGGATTATGGGAGGGACATTTCCAAACAAATTCTGAATTCTTCTATGAAGTTTGTAAAGTCTATTTATGATAGTGGTATGAGGAAACCATTCGAGAACTATTTCAGACATACGACAGGACTGAACAAGAATAAGGGTACTGGTGGTATTCAGAAACAGGTTTTTCTTCAAAAAATTAATATAGCAACAAAGTATGTATGCTAATACCCTGATAATCTCCCTTACAAAAATCAGCCTTCTCAAAATTAAAACTGAATTCTGCCTATAAAAATGGCATTTTAAGAAACAGTAAGGGCCAGCTAGATAGCTCAGCAGACTAAAGGGCCTGCTCAAGCAGAAAGCAGTGGCTACAGTTCAACCCCCAGATGCCATGCTATCTCCACCCCTGGGGTGCACTGAGCCATTGAGACTGGGCGTGGTGACCTGCACCTGTAATCCTAGCATTTGGGAGGCTGAAAACAGGAGAATCACTGAGTCCGATCTAAATAATGAGACCCTGTATACCCTGTACTAAATAATACATAAAAAAAGAAACACAGTAAGTAAATTTGAGATAACCTTTTGGAAAATTAATATTTTACAAGTTAAACTAACTGATGTCTTTAACATTTAAAGGTATACACATTAATAAGTTAAAAAAAATCCTAAGTATAATTAGGGATGTCGTAAACTTTTCAGGGCATCTGAGAACACAGTCTCCCTTAGTCTATCATTCTTATTTCAGTATATCTTACTTTAGTACACTTTCACAAAAAAAGTGTACCTATTATAACATATATTCGTATGTCCTTATAAATCTGCCTCTACCAGTTTACATGAGGACAAGATTTTGTCCTTTCTTCCCTGCCAAAAAGACATATCTCATATAACTAGTCACCTGCTTTTAACATATAGCTGTTAATAAAAGTTACATGTCTATTAATGAATTAAAATGGGCCGGCCAAATAGCTCAGCAGATTAAAGCAGGTGCAGGGGCTGCGATTGCAACTGAGACTAGGCATAGTGGCACGAGCCTGGAATCCCAGCTCTTGGGAGGCTGTAAACAGGTGGGTCACTTCATGAGTCCAATATAGTAGACCCTGTTGATCCTTCCCTAAAATACAAAATAAAATAAAAATAAATTAAATTAAACTTTAATCATTAAAGTTACCTCATCAAACCCCATTCCTTTTACAGAAAAATAAACGGATATCTGGAAAGATCATGTGATTGTTAGTGGTGCAAGAATGAACTCATATGGCCATGTTGTTTTTATTACGCCAACAGTGAGTTTCTGCCCCATGACTTGCAGGATACACACATTTTGTGTATTCAAATAATGTTTTAGTTCCTACTGAGCTGCTGTAACAGTTGATGTCAAAAGGTTGAACTATGAAAAAACGTTTAAAGAGACTACAATTCTTTGTCAAGGTATCTTAAAACTGTCTCATTGATATTTGTTCTTCAATAAAATATTTTAAAAAAGAGACTATAATTCTAATTAGCCTGTTCTGTTCATTGCACTATATATATTTGCCAAATTATCACACTGTATCATAAGTATGTATGGTTATATCACCTAAAATATTTTTTTTAAGTCAAAGAGAAATGAAAGGTTAAAAAAAAAAATCAAAAGATCCAAGTAAAAAAGGTCATAAATAACATTTTTCTCAGGGAAAAGGCATGAATATTTCCTAAAAATCACATTTTTTACTTTCTTCCGCCAAGCCCACACTAACCCTTCAGGGGCACTGCACCTACTCCTCGCTAATACTGACCTGTTGCTCCAGATCACTAGGGTTAACAAAATCAATCTAAAAAGTAGGTGACTCCTGAAATTCCTAACAGCTTCTATCTATCAGGCAACTGCTAGCTTTACTGAACCTCTGAGAGGCAATGCTGGGGCAGAAAGAGATTTCACAGCTGCTCACATCTCTGCTTCTCTTTGGCCTTTATACATTTTTTACACCATGCTGCATGGAGGGAGCTTCTAAGATAGATTCTTCCATTTTTCCCTCTCAGAGCATTTTACTTTTCTGTTTGAAACCATCATTCCACCCTGCACCTTTGCCATTAGAGTAGGGGCACTGCACCTACTCTGACCTGCTCTAATGGTCAATTTCTTCACTGGGCATTCCTGCCATCATCTCACCAGCACTAAGATCTGGCTCTTCCTAGAAGATAGTGCTTTCCATGTATGACATCCTAATAGAGGCTGCTTACTCTATGTATCTGGGGACAGGGAGCATGTCAGTACCTGCCACTATTCAGATACATCACTATTCTTCCTTATTGCTCTTGTGTATAGTAACACTTACCAAGCTCATATTTCATAATCATCTTATCCATCTTAAATCCTGCCACTGTCCCCAGCAACAACAATGTCATGGGAAATGCTATATGATCTCTTAGCCTCAGTTTACTTGCTCTCTCCTTTAGCAACTTTCACCCAGGTCCAAAACAGGCCTTCTCTCAAACCTTGGCTATTTGTGAGTATGTTCAACCTGAGCTGTATTGCTCTAAAATTCGAAATTTAACATCCAATAGAACCAACCACCTTCATACTCACAATCCTATTTTGACCACAGCAGTTTGGCAGTCACATTTTATTCCTTATACCCTAACAAATTAAGCTGGAACTTGAGTTCACTAGTTTTTTACTCTGTCAACTCTCTTCATTTCCTTAACTTAAATTCCATAGTCCACCCCTTCGAACTACTCTTCAACTGTTATTCTCAATTCTCTGGACTCTCCATCCTTCTACTAGGCCCACTTAACAAGATAAAAAATTAATACAACAATTTGCTTTGTCTGAACTCAAATCCAGGGTTTCTAACACAAAGAAAAATCACCCTTACAAGTAGACCACCTTTCATCCTTGACTGAGCCCTTAATACAATGCCTTGCTTCTCTAACCAGAATATATTTCATGTATCTATTCCACCCAAGTGTGTCCCAGTTCATTTTCAGCAAATAACCTAATAAATTCCTTTAAAGAATAAACATTACCCAACAATTCCCTTCTAGCCACATAACCCTAGTAGTATCAATGCCTACACCTTCCATTTACTGCCAACTGGTTTCCTCCTTATCTATGGCTTCTCCACCTGAACTCTGGAGCACTTTTTTGTCCCCTTGGAACTCTCTACATCGCCCAGAGTCAGACACTCTCTCAAAACAGACAAAAACTCTTCATCAATTCTTTACTTACTCTCCCACTCCTGCCTGCAAACTTGATCTGTTTTCAAACAAGAGTTGTCAACATTTAGTGTCCATCTTGCTCTAGTCCAATGTAGTCTTCCATCTTAACTCTGCCCATTCATACAGCTACTTTGATACTAGTATCTTCCCTTTTTTTTCTGGCAATCTTCAAACCTTGACTGGCTTCTCTAGGGCCAAATATTAACGACATCTCTCTTTTTCTCTTGATTCCCTTTAGTCTCTGTGGCTTTAATTTCTATTTTTAAAACAATAGCAAATATACATATATAGCCAAGATCTATTTCAAGGGCTTGATAAAGTGTGTTGTACTTTTTATAACTTCTCCAACATCTCATAGTGCAATACTAAGATATTCAAAACTCAATTTTTACCTTCTCCTTATAAACATATTTAATTTTCTCATACAGGCAGCCATGTATACACATGCCAGAAACTATCCTAGAATTATCTCTGACTTTTCTCTTTATCCTTCATATTCTTCATATACTAAGTCTCTATGTTCACTTTTATTATCCAATGATCTCATCGGTCTCTCCTCTTTCTTATGTCAACTATTTCTAAAATAGTCTGATAACTAGTGCTATTTCTAATAAATAAGTATACTCAATAAAACCACAATTTTAATAGAAAACTCAAATTAGACTGCTAAATAATGTATGCAAATCACTTTATGCAAGCCAAGTATGTAGGAAATGTACAATCAAAAGAAAAAATGAGTAGCAACTTTTCAGATTGGTATATTATACAACATGTGTTTTTCTAAATAAGGCCAAGAGTATGCCTAACTCTATACCTCTCACTGGAAAAAATGTTTTATATTAAAGTATTAAAAGCATACTTTAGAACTGTTCTAAAATAAAAACATATTTGAAAACATGGTATCTCTCATCTTTATGCTACAATACACTGAAAAGATATCGAAACTCATTCTAATAAAATGTTTTTCTAGTTCCATGATGTAATATGAAAATTAGTAACTATGTGGACAAATTAAGAGCAAAGGTGAATGATGAGTCCAAGAAAAGTAGAAAAAGCACTAAAACTTGTAACTTAGGTAGTGGGAAAGAACTGTAGTCAATGTAATATATTAGACATTACAAACATGTATGACTCAAGACGTAATGGTAGTTCCATGGTTAGGTTAAAGGGGGATATGAAAGCATGAAACAGTGCATAGATTACCTGATGTTTTACTCAGCTCTGCTGAAAATATAGCAGATGGTGATCTGTCCTCTTTTTCTGTATCAGAAGGAAGTTTTTTCTCAGTCTCTCTCATAACAACCTTGGGTTTAATTATGCTACCTATGTCTGTTTGAGTTGCCAAAGCAGAATCACCTGGAGGCAGTAAGGGCACCTTTAAGATGTCAGACTTATCTTTGGAGAACTCATCTGAGACAAGGATTTTATTTTCATCTTTAGGGTGTAAGCTCTTGATAGAATGGTCAGGGGGCATTTCTGAGCATGGCAATGACCCAGCTCTATCCTGGACATCAGCATTTTCATTTTTGTGGGATACTTCTAGGTCACTGTATTCACTGACTAATTTAGAAGAATCAGTTTTGGAACTGACAAGTGTAGGAAATTCATCTATAATTTCAATTGGAGATGAATCTGAAAATGTTTCATTTTCTCTTATACTAGTTTCCTTAGAAGTAAGTAAGTCATCATTTGAGTAAATTGCAGTATCAAACTCCTCCATCTGCAAATGTATTTTCTCCTTTCTAGTCAATGATGAAAATACATCAGGTGATAGATTATTTTTTGTAGTATCTAAATTGGACTGAAATGATTCCAAATACAGCTTTCCTCCTTCAGGTGGTAATGTACTGAGTTTTCCGACATTTTCTAGTTTTATTGATTGAGATGAAATTTCTGCAAGATTTTCTTTCATGAGTATCACAGCTTCTTCTTGTTTTTGTGGAACTTCAGGTATTGAATCATCACTAAATAAGTCAACTGGTTCAGAATCAGGTGAAGAATCCTCAGCTAGCTCAGAATGATCAGAGATTGGCTTTTCAACTTTTGCTATTTCTGAATAGTTGGAGAAATCTGGACTTGGTTCAGCAGAGAGCTTTGTTTCTTTAATTAAATCACATGCAATAGATATATAAGGAGCTTCTGTTTCCTGAACAACTACATTCACACTTTCAGGCTCTTTAAGTTCTTCCTTTATTCCTGATACTTTTTTTATTGATACATTCATGGCCTCTTCATATGGTGGAGGGTTTTCAGGCTCATGTTTTATGTTCTCAGACTTAACTGGAGGAGTTTCTAATGGTGATGACTGTATCACAGAAGCACCAGCACTAGGAGCTAGAGAACTTAATGGTGCTTCCATAACAATGTCAGGCAAAACTGGTGAAGGAGTTGCTTCAGAATCTTCAAATGACGGGCAAAGCTGTGCTACAGGATAGAGTGACTCCTGCATGGCTTCTGATGTTTGGACCAAATCCATTTTTGTTTCATAAGCCATTTTTGTACCTGTAGCTTCATTAAATTCACTTTCACATGCTTCTTGCACTAAATCTGGAGTTAATCCTTCAGGCATGTTTGCCACCAATTCTTCAGTCATCTTTGATAAATTATCTGTTGTAACATAATCTGTCTCAGAATTTTGTGTTGCCACAAGGAAAGGGTTTGATGTTTTGGTACTACTAGTCTTCTCTGTTATAATCTGAGCCTTTTTTTCTTCAATTTTTTTCTCATCAGTTTTATTTTCTGAAGTCTGATCTTCTAACAAAGGAAAGATGTTTGTTGCAATGTTCTCGGTTGCTGTTGGGTTAAAAGAAGCACATGTGATATATGCTCTTGAACTGTCTTTTACAGCTTCTGGCGTACTCGGAAAAGAAGCATCATCGTTACTGCTTTCACTATCTTTTTCATGATTTGTTTGCTCAAGATCAACTGCAAAACCTTTCTTATCTATTTTACTTTCCCACTTGCTTTCTATATTATCGCTAGCAGCCAACACATCACTACCACCCTTACAAGTATCTCTGACTTCCCATACTTGCTCAAATGGTTTGAAGTCTGCATATTCCTCCCGCATAGGTGCTTCTTCTGCAATTCCAATTTCATTATAATTGTCCTTTGTTTTTTCTAGCAATATACCTCGGTCCTCCTCTTCAACCAATTTAGTAAGGGCCATAGGTGATGGCTGTTGATTAGGATGAATGGTATTAGCTGAATCGCTCTCTTTGTCTTTATTCTTCACACTTTCTTCCCTAGGATTTTCTATTAATATGGCAGGTTCTGTTTTTGAAGAACCACTGAATGATGATCCCATTTCTGAGTACTCTAGTTCTGAACACTCTGTTAAATCTCTATCTACAAATGGATTTTTTGCCTTCTCTGAGAACTCTTTAGAAAATTCATTTAAAGTTTCTTGAAGTGCTCCTTCCACAGGAGATACTGCTGATAAGTTACCAAGGTATTCATGTTCTTTAAAAGAAGCAGTTGAGAGAGGAGACAGAGAAGGAAGAGAAGCAGCAGTTTCAAGCAGTAGAGACGGGAAATCCTCTTGACCAGCCAGAACAGTGTTACCTGGCTGCTCCTTCAAGTTCATAATTTTTTCTGTGACCATGGACAGAAAGGAAAGTTAGAGAATGCCAGTGTCTTAGAGTTAATGCAAGTTTTATGACAGATACATAAAATACTGTTAGTAAAGACCTTATTCTTCATTTAATGAAATATTAATAGCATTTAATTAATAGATACAAGTAGATTTGAGTATTTTTCTGAAAATCATAAACTGTCAAAGACATGCATGGCTACTGCTCAGCATCTTGACTACAGTTAATGCATTACACATTTGAAAATAGCCTAGAGAATTTTAAATATTCTCACAACAAAGCAATAAAAAAATGTGTGCATTGACAGATATGCTAAACAGTCTGATTTGCTCCTTTAACAATACATTTGATGAAACATCATATTGCACACTATAAACATGTATAATTACTTGCCAGTTAAAAAATAAATTAAAAAGCATCAGCACTGTTTCAGAGACAATAACATGTTATGCATAGGACAAACTCAAATTTGGAAAACTTTCAGGTGAAAAAGGCTTTTAATGAATTTGAGAGAAAGAAAAGATTTGAAAAGAGTTTAACAGTATAGAAAGGATAAGTAAATGCCAGCCTGGCATTCATTCTTACACAAAAGCAGTAAATTATTTGAAGAAAAGAAATGGTCAATATGTAACTATAGGGGCCAGGGAGATGGCTCAGTGGAATAAGCACTTCCCTGGCAAGTGCAAGGACCTGAGTTCAATCCCCGGTTCTGGGGGGAAAAAAAATGTACCTATAAACCCACGGTCTAAGAGTTCCTTATAAAGTTTTATTTACCAATCAACCTCTGAGTACTTTTCCCTTGAACACTACACAAAAAATGCAAATTTCAACTTTTTCACTAGATAAATATTCTTAGAATAATACTACTTTATAGTAAATCCAAATTACTCAGTGAGAAGCCAAGACAGCTAAAGAGTTAAAAGTTAGAATACACAGAGAATAAAAGGGCGGCAGAAAGAACTTGCCTGCAGAGGAGTGTATCACAGGCTCAGATGCAGCAGGAAGAGCAAAAAGGGTCTCATCTGAAAAACAAATAGAACATAAGCTCAGCAGAAACAAAGACAGGCTGGAAGGAGACTACAGATAAGAGGAACAAGCAAGGGTTCAGTTTATAATGAGTTAACAAAAAACTATCTACAGAGAAAAGGCCAAGACAGAAAGGAAGTTAGAAAAAGTATTGTTAATCCAGACAAATCACCATGTACATTATAAAGTTGACTAAAGGCTATCTTATAGAACCTATCATTTTTGAAGAGGCAACATAACCTGCTAATGTTAAATTTTATGAACCAAAGGAGCTTAAAGATAGTGTTCTCACTTAATAGACTATAACCAAGGCTTTTAGTCACATTTTCACTAGTTGTCATAGTCGAGCTAAAAATTTAAAAGATAAATTTGAATAAAATTATTTTTGTTCAATCATTTACTGGTATGTGTTCAATTTAAAGGAATACTTTCAGAGAACTATGAATTTTCCTTTTCATTTCTAGGTTGTCTCTTCTTTTTATTTTTTTGTACTGGCGATAAATCCAGGACCTTGAGGGAAATACTCTATACCACTGAACTACATTCCCATCCTGTCTATCTAACCACATCCATCTATTTTTGAGAAATATTTACCCTACATTGCTCAAGCAGGATTTGAACTTTTGATCTTAATGCCCCAGGCACGCAGTAGCAATTCTTACTCTGCAGAGCCATTCGTAGTTGAAACATGTTAAAAGTGAAATGCATTCCTTGCCCACATTAGTATGCTGGGACCCTAACCCCCAAAGTAGTATTTGAAGACAGAATTCTGGGAGGTGACAAGGGTTAGATGAAGTCATAAAGTGAGTCCAATGGGATTAGTGAGCTTAGAAAGACACCACATAGTTTGCTTTCTTCTCTCTCAAGCATGAGGCTATGAGAGCAAACAGGGCAATGGAATAAATAAAGAGACCCAAGAATAAAACCTATCATGCCAACACCCTGATGTGCGAAACTTCTATTACTGAAGTCACCTGGTCTGATACTGCCATGGCAGCTGGAGCAGATATGTTACATATTGGTATATTAACTTTGTACAATGTCATTTTGTACCTGTAGTTGGAAGGTCCTGAGCTAAATATCAGTGTTTTATACTTGAAAATAGCCTCTAAGACAATCTTAATAGCTTGAGGAATGATAGGAAGGTATTTCTATAATAGCTGAGAGGACCCAATGAAGACACACTAGCAAGGCTGATCAAAACAGATTAAAAGTCACAGTTATCTTGAGTATGAATCTGTCTTCCAAGTGTATAATACCCCCATCCCACATGAATAGGAGCCCTAACTTTGCAATGAGGAATAAAATTGTGGGTAAATCTATACAGGACATGTCATACTTAAAGGATTCTTAGACAAGATGGTGAAGAAAATCTGATGTGTATTTAAAGGGGTCTGATAAACTAAAAACCTAGGTAGGATGGAGCCAAACCAACAAATGGAAGGGGGAGACGGCTCTGTGGAATAAGCATTTTCCTGGTAACCAAACCAGCAAACGATAATGCTTTAGAAGATTTTTATTTTTTAAAAGATGACTTTCTGTATGATCTTAAGTTATACAACTTTCATTTGTAAAATGAGGACTAATTGCTTTCAATAAAAACAATGAATTATAAGTCTAAACTTGTATATGCTGAAATTCAGGGGTCAAAGTAGTATTTTTATTATTTTTAAGAAAGGGTCAGGGTCTCACTACTAAATTGGACTCGTAGTGATTCACCTGTTAACAGCCTCCCAAGAGTTGGGATTAGATTACAGGTGCACGCCACCACGCCCATCTCAATTGCTGTCTCAGTGTGCCCTGGGGGGGTGGGGCCAGCATGGCAGGCTCAGGGAACGAACCCCTGGGCCCTATGCCTGCTGACCCTGCGTCTGCTTTCAGGTGCTTTAATTCCACTGAGCTATTTGGTCAGCCCTTCAGGGGTCAAAAAGTAAAACCAAATATTTTGACAGAACTGTAAATAAAAGCCTATTCTTAACAAAATAGTGCTGCTTTCATCTAGACAATATCATTATACACCAATTCAAAGGCCAGTCTACTTGTAAAGTGGGTTAGGAACATATATTACTATTACAAAGAGAGAAATAAACTGTATCTAGAATAATGCCCAAAAAATGCATCTTTATTCATATCTGCTACTGGAATTCCCCCTACAGAACAACTACATTCCTGGCACTTCACAAAGTACAAATGTTTTCTTTCAAGCTGGTATTCCAAATATACACTGATTTTCTAATGAAAAGAAAATGTTCACTGTGTAAAGTGGTATTCAATCCAAATGTAATAAAATTAAGTACTACATTCTACAAGTTCTTAGGAAAAAAGTCCAGAAAAAGTCACTACCATTTGGGCCTTCAAGAGCAAGTTTGGCAGTCTTCAAAATAAAGCGATCATAAATCATGGAACAAACTGGTTGGGCTCAAATACTACATCTATTACATGTAACAGGTAACCCTGAAAAAGTTACTGCTTATGCCTTTCTGGGCTTCATTTTTTCATCTGTAAAGGACAGTATTAGTACTGACCTCAGAAGTTGTGAGGGACAGAGGAGGAAAGAAAACAGCAACTTGCCTAAATTAGAGCAGAAAGCAAAAGAATCAGGGTTCACACCAGCCTTGGTGCTTCACCTTCAGGCAGTTATGTTTGTGCACAAACACAATCCTATAAACTCCTCTTACTTGCTAGCCCATTGAGGTTTGCTTTCCTGACAAGCTAATTATCACTAAGCAAACTCCTAATAATTACCCACACCTTTTCTTTAAGCACCATGTTCCTTGACTGGAATTTATAAGTTAAAAACAGGTAAAAATCTGAATGCTAAAAAACAAAATTCTGATCAACAAGACTGCCAAATTTAAAGGCTAAAACATCTACAATTTACTTCTGTTTTGAAAAAACTGATTTTAGATTAGTCTTTGTTTTTCTGTGAATATAAAAACAATTGAATGATTTCATAATCTAGGATACTGTATTAAGTAAAAAACAACAATGAATTATGAAGATGTTATATGTTCATGTACACACACATGCTCATTACTTGGCTTATAAAAAGGGGTTCATTTTCCATTTTCTATGAACTATTATTCATAATGCTAAATTCTACTAAATGAAACAAATACTTAAGTCAACCTCATTTTTCCTACTTTTAACAGATGGCCACATATATACATACAACAATAAAGAATTAGGCACACATTAACTAAGAACATTATTTTAAAATAATTTTTTACTAAATAACAGGTAAAGAAGTAGCAGAACTTTTCTATAAGTCTTTTCATTCTATTGCTATACAGTATTTCTCAAAAGGAAATCATACATTCTCTTGCTCAAAACCACTTAAAACCTCCCAGCTACCCATTTTGTATTTAAAACACTTACTCAGATAAACAAGATCCTAAATATTGCCCCCAAAATAACTGTCTAAAATTTTCAGTAACTCTTCATATCCACAGTCCCCGTGCTTCTCATTCCTTCATATTTGAACCTGAAATCCATTAAATCACAAATGATTAACTTATTCAAAGTCATATAGCTAGCTAATGATAAACTAAAAAATTTTAACTGTCACTGTTACCTAGAGTAAAATGAACATGATCACTGAACTACTTATAACACAATTAGAAAAACAGCTGTTTCCAAATGATCTTCCCCTACTTTTGAGGCATTTCTTAAACTAAATTTAAAACTATCAAGTTTAGACTGCTTCAGTCCAACATATGTTGAATACTAATTACTTCCATCACATAGCTACTGTTTCAAAATTCAAGTTAACTAAAAGAGATTTGACTTTTTAAGTATAATATTTTTTTAAAAAGCACAAGTAGAGTGCCGGCTTATTACTGCAATTAACTAGTGGCAACTCAAAAGTGTGTACGACGTCAGGTCTCACCAATGTCCACACCAATGTCCACACACTCAAATACCATTTTCTCTGACACAGTCACTTCAAAAACATTTACACTAGTATGCTTAAAGCCCTGGGTTCAATCCATTTTACCACCACCAAAACAACACACACACACACACACACACAAAAACAGTAGAAACTCCACAAAGAACAACTTCTGACTGTATGATACTAACTTGTATAATATAAATAACTATAAATATGGGTAAAGTGCATGAACCCACTGTGGTTAGACACTGAATAAACGGTACAGGAGTGTGAGTCCTGAAAATGGAAAGCCTAAAGGCACTTTCAGGTTTGCAGCCCAAAGCGGAGAAGTCCAAGAGCTCTTGCTGAGCTAAAGGGGTCTACAAAATCATCTGGAATTTGCAAGGCAGGATAACACACAAAGGATGGCTTCACACAAATGGAGCTCCAGAGATTTAGATAGAGGTTCCCCATAGTACAATCAATGAACATTTTGCTGCATGCAGAGCATACAAGCAAACAGTCCAAGACTCAGCATGGTTTAGCTGAAAAACCTACAGCGGATTTTTGAACTAAATGAGTATTTCAAAAAAGTAATGCTGGAAGACTTGACCTAAAAATCTGAACCAGCCAGACTATAGAGAAATCTCACCAAACATCCCAAACACACAACTGAGATCCCAGAATGGGCAAGCTTTTTTTTAGTGATATTTAATTATTAATAATTACATCTATCATGAGGAATTGGTACATTACACATCTCAATTATTTTCATTCCCTACTGTCCTCGTCCCTCTATACTCCTTCCAACTCTGCCCCATTCCCATTTCCAAAAACTTATTTCCATTCTTTTTTCCTTCAACTTTTTCCCCTATTTCCTCTCATCTCTTTTTTCCCATCTCCCTCATCACTTGATCCTCCTCCCATGTGGAAATGATATCCCTACTTCCAATTATCTTTTATTTTGCTCTTTATAAGAGAAACCATGTGTTATTTAAGCTTGTGGATCTGACTTATTGCACTGAAATTATTGTCTCAAGGCGCACCTATTTTTCTACAAATGTCAGAAAGGGTACATTTTAAAAGCAAGACTACTCACCTAGTTAAAACACAGCACAATGTACAACTCAATCAAAATATCATGTTACTCCACCAATATCCAATTTTGGTTTTATCTACCAATTAAAAATATTTTTAAAAAGAATATTCTAATTCTAAGCTTAACAAAGGTCAATAAACTGGCTCATGACCCAAAGATGTATCTGAACATATTCATGAATGTCAATGCTACTTTTGCACAAATTAGGATCTTGAGTAAAGAGATATTATATGGTCCACAAGCCTAAAATATTTAGTACCTGGCCCTGTCAGAAAAATTCTGAAAACCATGCTCTAAAACCACTCTAAAATTTTTGTTTATTTTAAACCACTCTAACATTAAACACTTGAAAAAACTCAGAATGATTTGTTGGCAAATTAGCAATGTAATTCTGTGCCAGAACAAAACTAACATCACCATATCCACAACATGCAATGGCAAACAAATAATGTAAATGTTGCATTAGCAACAAATAAAAGGGAAATTAAAACAGCCCTTAAAGTACTACTTAATTTGTGGGTTGGCCAAATACCTCAAGGATAAATAAGGTTGGATACCCAGGCCTGCATCTGCCATGCTAGTCTTCTTATCACATATATAGCATAAAAACCTGAAAGAAAAAGGACAACTTGCAGACAACAGGACTGTGTAATTTAAAAAATCCCAAAAGTTATATACCTTACTAAAGCCAGCAGTATGAACAACAACAAAAAAGAACCACTTCAAATGCAGATGTTACTTGAAGTTGTCACTCAATGGCAAAAGAATCTCAGGAAACCAGGAAAAGATGTAATTTTCCAGCTACTGCCATCGCTACAATAAAGCCCCTTCCTCTCTAACTCTGAGCCAACACCAACTAAACTATGACAGGCTAATTTGCTAGCTCTCAAACGGTAAAATCTCAAAGATTTTAATTCCTTCCATAATAATTTACAAATTCATTTAAATCCAAATTAAATACACAGCAGATATTTTATAAAAGTGAACAAGCTATTTTAAAATTTATACAGGGCCCAGGGAAGTGGCTCAGTAGAATAAGCGCTTCCCTGGGAAGCACAAGGGTCTGAGTTCAATCCCTGGTTTCTGCCTAAAATAAATAAATAAATGAAAAATAAAAAATAAAATTTATAGGAAAAGATGAACTTACAAAAGGGAAAATAAACTTGGAGAAAGATCAACCTTTAGTCACACTACTTGATTTTAGGACTTAACAGTGATCAAAACAGTACGTTACTCGCATAGAAACATAAAAGTAGGTCAACAAAACAAAACAGGTATAAATTCACTCTTTTTATATGATGAACTAACTGGTCTTTGACAAAGGTACCAAGCAACATAACAGGAGAAAACAATACTTCCAAGAAAATTCTGCTTAATTAATGAAAATCTTGCAAAGGTAACTCAGAGCACTGTGGTTATATTTTTAAATTAAAAAGATCTCAGTTTGCAAGATACATGATGAAGTATTTATGGGATAGCAGGATTGGGTGTTGGTTGATAGTTTAAAGTACCTTTAAAATGCAGGTGCTTTATTCTTTCAATGCTACTTTTAACAACAGTCCTTGAAACATATGTCATTAAAAATTTTAGTGAGGGGGACAGGTAGTATTCTGCCAGATTAAAATACCTAAATCAGTGATGGCAAAACTTTTAGAGACTAAGCATCCAAACTGAAACCCAAAATCCACTTATTTATCATGGAGCGCCAACACTGCAATTAAATCTCAATACTAAGGTTTTACTTTAGAAAGAACCATTATCCAGTGTTCAGCTGCTGCAGCAACCTGGCTCCCGTACTGAGAGGGCCCCGCAGGTCCCCTGCAGCACACATGCAGTATGTTCACTACTGACCTAAGTCCTGCCAAAGTACGTCTGTGTGCTGTATATAGGCAGAATCATAATAAAATACTTTATCTTTTTCGTTTTGCTTTTCATACTTCATGCCAAACAAAAGTATCTAAAGAAAGTTTTTGTCAAGATCTGTGTAAAGATTAAAATATCACACTTTTAATCTCACAGAATTAATTTTTTCTCTGCATAACACACAACACTAAAAATTCAATCTTTAATCAAAGGCCTGTAGTTCTACTAAAAGACTTGTTTCTTTAACAAATTTCAGGCTAGTACTAATAAATTAAAAAGAATTTGCTTTTTTGCCCATTTCATACTGCTGTCTGTGTAGTAATTAATATATTTGATATCATTTCTGATGTTTAAAATTGGTTGTCCTGTAAATATAAAATGCAACAGCAAATAAAAAAAAAAATGACATTGATGAGTTTGGACTGAAAAAGTGTAATGCCTATAAAATGCATACATGGTAGGTTTAACCATCTTTACCAACTTTTTTAGAAGAAAAAATAAAATTTAAAAGGGAAATTCCTCTTATTTTTTTACATCAAAAGTACTGGTGGCTTAAAAAAAAAACATGTTTTAGTTTGGCTCCATCTAGGGCCATCTGAACAATGAAATAAAAGAATTTAATAATAGTGCCTGGCTCTCCAAATCAGTCAAATTTACAAATCAAATTGGGGGGTGGTCCAATTTTGCAGGCAGTTTGCAATTATGTAATTATGTGGCTGTTCTTAAAAGTACAAGCTTTCTTTGGCGTTAAGAATAAAGAATCTTTACAATGTGTCACTTGTCTATTTTCCCCTAACCTGCCACTAGACCCTCTCTTAAGTAAAACCTCTACTTATCTTTTTTGTCCCCACACTTAGGCAATATAACCAAACAACTTCCAAGTCTTGTTTAAACAAACTTTATGAAACTTTATAGACCTTCTTTATGTACAGGGTCTGTAAGCCCACAAATAAGCACAAACCATTTAAGAAAAACCATTTTGAAACTTAATAGACTATGTCAAGTAAAAAAATTCAGACTATTAAAAAAAAAATCAGTGTTTGGCAGCCATACCTCCAAATAAATAAATGTTTACTTACTTTCTCAAAACACACACACACACACATACACACACACACACACTGTTTTTAAATGTATACTGTACAGGGTTTCACTACACAGCTCAGACTCACAGTGATCCTCTTGTTTCAGCCTCCTCAGCACTGGGATTACAGATGTTACCACACGGGCAGGGTCAGCGCAGCATGCAATGCCAGGGATCAAACTCTGGTCCCTGCACTTGCCTAAGCAGGTGCTTAATCTGCTGAGATATCTCACTAGCCCCCCCCCCACATTTTTATTTTTTTATTCTTTAGGGAAGGGTGTATAGGGTGTTCAGGGTCTCACTACTAGATGGGATTCCCCTGTTTACAGCCTCCCAAGAGCTAGGATTATAGGTACATACCACCACACCCAGTTTCAATTGCCATCTGAGCTGGGGGAGTGGGGTAGAGGCACAGCAGGCCCAGGGATCCAAGCCCCTGCCCCTGCACCTGTGTGCAGGCACTTTAATCCGCTGAGCTATTTGGCTGGCCCCCCAAATTTTTTTTTAATGAAAAACTTTCTTTTCTGGTCCATAATCAATTGAATGGGGTCAAATGGTTGAATAACCCATTAATTCAAGTGCTTCATACTAGGTAGGCTAGTTTATATTTAAAGGCTCAACTTTCAAAAAATTTTTGAATATTAATGTTATGTGTTTGTAGAAAAGTGTAACACCAGAATGTAGTTGCACACACACACACTTATATTGCTATGCAAAAGCAATGATGCTGAGGCAGGAGGACAAGTTGGAAGCCAGCCTGATCAACTCGGTGAGACCCTGCCTCAAAATTCAAAATTAAAAGGGGTAAACGTTAATGCTTGTCTATCCTACATGAGGCCCTACGTTCAATTTTCTGGGTGACCAAAATGAATTATCTGTATACACACAAATCTATGTGTAACACCAATACTATGAATGCTCCTTCCAAGCAGGGATGTGAATCATGCTTTTCTCCAGTATATCCATATAACATATGGTATCTGCCCATTTGTTACTCAGTTTCCTTCTTGGCGAACAGATGCACAGTGCACTACTACCGTGAGTAGGCTGAGGAGATAGCTCAGTGGAATAAGTTTTTGCTGGTATGCGCAAGGTCCTGAGTTCAATCCCAAGTACCACCAAAAAGAAGTGAGTCCTAGTAATATATATTTGTCTTTTTATCTTTTTGAGATAGGGTTTTACAATGTAGTTTAAGCTGGCCTCAAACGCACTTTGTAACTCAGGCTGGCACCAAGCTCACAGCCATCTCCCTGCTTCAGCCCCCTGAGTACTGAGACTATAGGCATGCACCATCAAGAACTACTTATTTGTGGAATTTTCCATTTAATATTTTTTACCACAAGCAACTGAAACCACGGAATATGACCTCATGAAGGGAATGACTACATAATACATTCACAGATTATCCATAGCTATTTTTGTATAAAGTGAAAAAATAAACTTACCCATACAATATTTCTAGGCAGAAACTACTAACAAAAATTGGATTTACAGAACACAACTTGAAGAATTGCTTAACAAATGGGAAGTCATTTCTATCATTATAATTTGCAAATTTTTACCCTGTAAATTTTTACCTATGTAAATAAATAAAACAAAGAACTAGAGCTCTCTAGGTACAGAAAATAATACAGCTATTTTAGATTAGCACAAAATATGAAGATCAGAACTATGACTTAGGCATGTCCTTCAAGGGTTTATGTATACAGCTCACTGTTCACTGTGGTGATGTCAGTGGGACCTTTAAAAGAACAATGGAAGGTGATTAGGTCAGTTGAGGGCACCACCTTCAAGAGAGACTAAGTTAGCTCAAAACTGGCCTCTCCTAATTCCTGGGCACCATATGATTTCTCTTGTTTGCATGTGCTCCTGCCATTGTAACACCATCCACCATTAGATCCTCATAAGAGCCAAATATGCCAGTGCTATTCCTTTGAACCTCTACAACTATCACCTAATTAAAGCTTTCTTTGTAAGTTATCTAGCCTCAGTTTCTATTTTTTATACTAACTCAAAAGAATTAGCATTCATCTGTAACATCCTATCCATCAAACAAACAACTGGTACCTACCATATCTAGAGACACTGTGCTCAGCAACAGAGATACAATGCCACATAATCCCTTTCCTCAAAGAGTACATGGTAAGGTAGAGGTTAGAAATGAGTTAACAAGGGGCCGGGGAGGTGGCTCAGTAGAATAAGTGCTTCCCTGGCAATCGCAAGGGCCTGAGTTCAATCCCCAGTTACCATATACTATGATATATAGTATGTTAAAGCTAGACCGTTATGGGTACAAATCAGGAAAGCAGTTTAAAAATCAATAACAATGCCAAGAGTAGTGGCACATACAGTAATCCCACCACTTGGGAGGCTGAGGTAGGAGGATCACCATGAGTTCAAGGAGAGCCTGGATTAAACAGTGACACTTTGTCTCAAAAGAAAAAAAGTAATCATTATCATCTTTCTCTTATATGTGAAACCCAAAATATAAATAAACCAAAAAGCAAAATAAAAAGACATACAGGAAATGGGGAGACAAATCTTTTGCTAAAGGAAACCAAGAGATGAAGAAAAGGGACTGAAAAAAAGATTTAATTTGTGTTATGTACATGTACCAACTCCCCATGATGAATTATGTACTGCAAACAGGCACTGCTGGGGGGGGACATGAACTATCAGTAATAATTTTTTTTAAATTTAAACATTAATAATCATCAGATGAAAAAAGTCTCCAAGGGCAAAATGAAAAAGCTTTGTAAATAAGGAGGAGAGGTGAATGGGAAAAACAAGCAGGCTGTATTATGTACAAGCACAAATTCCCAAGATGAACATTATTATGTATATCTAAACTGTACCAATAAAATGAAAATGAAAAAAATCATTTGAAGTAACATAAAAACGAGCAGCTTAACTGTGAATTTATCAAATCCTCTACAGGTTAAAAAGTCTAGTCATCAGCAGCACTAAAGAGCATGCTTAGCATATGTGACCCTGGGGGCTTTGGGTTCAACCCTCAGCACTTCAGGAAAAAAAGAGAACGAGAAGGAGGGAGAACAAAAGGAGCAGGGAAGAGGGAGAGAAGGAAGGGAAGAAGAGGAAGGGAAGGAGAGAAAGGTCATCATTTACCCTGGGCTAGCCAAGTACCTTTAAAAAGTACCATTTAAGTTGAAGCCCTTTAACAGTTTCAAATAAACTGGCTTTAGGTATATTATGAAATTACATGTTAAGAAGCCAATTAATAACATAATATGCTCTTCTACAGATGTTTTATATATAGCAAATACCATGTTAATTTATTATAATGTATAACATACTATACAGTACATTTAGAGTAGGTATAGCACTAAAATGTTTTGTAAACTTAATTGTACTTATTAAAGATTCCACCTTTATTATCTCATTTTAAGAAAGAGGACATTTGCAAATTATTATAGAAGACTATAAATTTTAATTTCCTAGGAACCAATCTGAAACATAGTTTATATTGTCCATAAAGAATAACATTTTTAATTGTTTACTAATCAGAAAATTAGAAATGGCTCAATAAAAAAATTATTCAGAATCTATACATTCATGATTTCTATGCTTGCCATTCTTTTCCAGATAAAAATGAAGGGCGAGGGGATGGACAAACCATGAGATCCTTTTCTTTAGAGGACTATACTCCTGGGACTGTTAGATCACTGTTTACTTGGGCTTTAAATTAAGAACTAGTACTTAAAGATGGGCATGGTGGCTCACAACTGTAATTCCAGCTCGTAAAGGTTGAGGCTGGAGGACTACTGCTGTGAGTTTGAGGTCAGACTGGGCTACAAGTTAAAAAGCTTGCCTGATAACAAGACCCTGTCTCAAAAAAACAACAAAAACAAAGAACTGATATTCAATGTTTGTGTATCACTCAAAATTTTGTAAAATTTCTAGTATTTGTTCCTATGTCAAATTAAGTGACCATACAATAAAATATTCATAGAAGACTAACCTTTAAGCATAAAGCCATATCCTACACTTGTAACTAAAATTCATTCTTACACAAATTTCTATGATAATTAACAACTCTGGATAGTCTCCTATTTTTATTTAATAAACACTTTTCTCCATACATTATGTGCAGCCACAGCCTTCAAGCCCTAACAATTCAAATACAAAGCTTCTTTGTAACTTAACTAAGAAAATATATTCACAACCAATTAAAGAAATTCTGCTTCTGATAGTCTCTCATATTACCTCTACTCTTATTTTCACTAAATAAACCGGTAATAAATTAGTTAAGGCCCTACTCACCTCTTGCAACTACTGCAAAAGATCTCTCAATAGTTTACTGCATTCCTTTGAAACCTACCCTGAGCATTTCATCAATTCCCTAACACGGCTTTCAAGATGCCTTGCCTCAGCCCTGCCTCAGCTCAATAATTTTCAGTGGATTCTCACTGCCTAGAACACTGAATTAGGAAAAAATGAAAAACAATGAAATAACACTGTATTTTAGAAATAACTACAATTAAAAACTTTGTTTTAGAACATAAATTGCCACAAGCAAAGCACTTTGATGTCAGAACACAGATTACAATAGGAAGACAAAACCCAAATTTGGCATCCAACACCCTTCAGCATCCAGAGCCACTACACATTTTCAGTCTTAACACCTGTTCAGAACACAGGAGTCGAGCTCAAAGTCAACTCTACTAATAATGTTTACATTTACCTGAAATCATTTCTATTTAGATTCCCTCACATATTCTCAAAAGACTAAGCTCTTTTTAAACTGAAAGGACTTTTTTTTTTCATGAAAAATGACCATCAAGTGAGAGGCATTAGTCTCATTTCAATGTGACTGTACTGCAGGAGATGTTCCACACACAAAAGCAAACTGCAGAAGTGCAACTTGCCAACAGATGGAAAGCTAAGTCAACTAAAAACTTGTGTAAATGGCAATGTACGATACCCAAGAGTCAGATCCACAAACCCACTTCTGGTTGGTCTGTTTCTAATGATGCTCTACACACTTCTCACCTCGTTTGTCTTTACTCATTAGTCCTCTCAGCCTCCCTCAATTTGCAAGACTTGCAGCTTAGCTCCAAAGTTACAGCATTATTTAAGGAATATGTTTCTAAAATATTTTAAAGCCAAACATTATTTTACCATGGCTTATAACCCATATGGTCTGTCTACAGCCCAACTCTCCACTCTCATCTGCCATGACTGTCACAAATTTTTCTCTGACTAGGTACAGTACTAAGAAGCTCATTCCAACCTTAAGGCTTTTGCCCTAGTTGCAGCTTCAAGACTTTCTATGTCACCCTCCTAAAAGGAGGCCCACACTCAAGTTATTCTCTATGCTATCATCTGTTTACTTATCACACACCACCACTGTGGTCTATGTGATTATTACCTCCCAAGGCTGAGCACATGTGTCACTACTGCTCTACTTTCAAAGCCTGGAACAGTGCCTGAGTCTTAGAAGCAAATCATAATGGGCTCAGTTAACATGTAAATTTCTGTGAATGAAGAAATCTAGAAGCACTGAACTGGTTTAAAACTATCCATGGCCATAATCACTGTTCTTGCATTTATAAAAGAAAGTTTAGTTCCCAAGTAAGTATCAATGATATAAAATTATACAGACCTCAATAGGCAATACTCTCTCCTTTGTCTTCTAAATCTAATATCCCAACAGACAATATTCCAAAATAATACTGTCCTCCTGAATCCCCAACGTTCAAAGAACAAAACTCTTCTCTTTGTTCCCATGTAGGAATATAACATGGCAAGTTGGTTTGTTTTTTTCAAGCATTAAAAATCCTACTTAAATACTTATTCATCTTTTCCCTCAAATATGTCTTTTTCATACCAAAAAATGAAGCCTGAATTACAAAAAATGCTACAGTTTTTAGTAATTATTGTTGAGTAATGCTTGGAGTACCTCAACATAAAAACATTTACTCAGAAGCATCATAACTGGCCTACCTACCTCATGTTAGACAATGTGAGTTGAAAAAATGTCATCTCAGACACCCTTTTCTAAAGAAATAAACCACCAAATCCTACAAGCCCATGAAGATTTTCCAGCTGTTGAATCACTTAATTCATTTAATTCTACACCTTCATAAAATGTCTAACTGCTAGTTTGACATTGTGTCCCTAAAGCACTGAACTACTTAGCAATATACATCGAAAAAGATGCATCCTTGATCTCTAACATTTGATTTTTTTTCCTTTCTACAATAATTTTCCAAGACGAAAAGGACAATAAAACTACTGTCTAAAAATAAAAATGTAGTAATATACTATCAAGTACTTATGTGAATGAAAAGATCTGAAAGCTATTTTTCAGGTCATAAAAAAATGAAAATATGAAAAATAGTTATTTCTAATCAAAATTTGAAAACGTTTGTCTCAAAACATTTCCTTGAGTCTCACGGCAATTTGCCACAAATCCAATTAGCTAATTTCTCCGAAGGAATCCACAGGTTTTCTCTGTTTTAAGAATGTCAACCATTTTGCCTTTTCTCTAAGATACAATTACGACGCAGTAAGAGGCTGCGCGGGTCTACATTAACAATTGGTAATCCCTCTCACTCCGCAGCTGAGACTCTGGCCGAACTGTGGCCCTGCGGAACACAATGCCCAGATCCTGTTTCCTGGCTGGGTTCAGATGGTCGAGAGCTGCCACATTACACCCGGGTGAGCTGGGCGGTGGCAGGACTTTGCTAGAAGTCTGTCCTTCCCAGTTCTCTCCGCACCATGCCACTGGAGGCGCCCTCCCTTCACCGCAGTTGGGTCAATGTGGACGTTCTCCAATCGGCCAGCTCCCCACAAACGCAAAGAGGGGGAGGGTAAATTGCACGGGCCCCCACGCCAGGCAGAGCGGAGAGCAGCTCTGGGGCTGCACGCGAGCCAACAATCCCTCAGTAAAAACTGCACCTTTTCCCAGTTGCTATAGTCTAATGGACAAAAGCCCCTCCTAATATTTTTAGATTAGGGTGCCACAGCCTTCCCATCTTTACCTCACAGCCAAGCCAGCCCAAATAATCTGCAAGCCTAGTTCTTCTCCAACACACCCCAGCTCCCACTAGGGACGAAGCCTAACTTCCGGGACGCAATAGTGTAGGAGCCACAGCAAAGAACTGGAGAGGTGTGGGGTACACGTGTTCCCCGAAACCCAGACAGACAATAAAGAATATGCCCGGGCTTCCGCGGCCGCCCCACCCTTTTCTCCGCGCCTCCTCCAGGGGGGCGCAGTCCCCCAGACCTCCGCAGACAAAGCCCCCGGGGCGGAGAGGAGGGCCTGCACACAAAAGGGGGCGCGGCACTCACCCACGGAGCCAGAGGAGCCCCTGCGCTTGGGCGCGGCCGGGGTGGAGGGGGGCGCGGCGGGCGCAGCGGCAGGCGGGGTCCAAGCGGGCTCGGTCTGGGGGCTCCCGCTGGCGGGGGGCGGCGGGGGCGGCCGCGTGGGAGGCTCGTCTTCGTCCTCAGGAAGCCGGACGGGCGACACTGCCGAGGGCAGGGATGGCGCGGGCACAGCTGACGACGGGGGGCTCGGGTCCCACGCTGGCGGCCGTTCTGGGGCGGCGGAGGGAACGGCCGGCAGGGGTCCCCGGGGCGCCGGCGGCGCGAAGTCGTTCCCGAAGTCCAGCAGGGGCGCGGCGGCCGCGGGGGCGGGCGGCAATGGGGCCGCAGACATTCCGGCGGCGGGCTTCCTCTCTAACACCTCCAGCTCCTCCAGGTCCTCGTCCTCATCCTCTTCCTCCTCCTCCTCTTCCTCCTCTTCTTCCTCCCCGTCCTCCGGCTCCCTCACGAACTGGTACTTGAAGGCGGGCGGCGGCCGAGGCGCGCTGTCCGCAGACGAGGACACCAAGGGCGACTGGTCCAGGTCCTCCATGGCCAGCGGGTCGGGGATGATGCTGCAGCCGCCGCCGCCGCTGCCGCCAACGAGGGCGCTTCTCCTAAGAGCCACGGACAGTGGTGGGGGTTGGGGAAAATACAGGGGCCGGGCCGACCGAGCTAAAGGACCAGCGGTGGCGACGGCTCCAGGAACAATGAGACTGCTCCTCCTGCCGCCTCGCCCGTGATGCGCCACCCGCCCCGTTCCCAGCTACCGCCGCCGCCGCCCAGACTCGAGGAGAGAGGCCAGGAGACTCTCCGCCCAGTTTGGCGTGACTCACCCTCCCCGCGGGAAGGGCAGGTGCTGGCGCGGGACGAAGAGAGCCAATCGGCGGCGGGTACAAAAAATGGGCAGCTAGCCAGCCCAACTGTAAGGGAAAGAGATGAAAGTGGGTGGGGCTTATTGCACTTCCTCTCTCTAACCGGCTGGTGTTGATTTGATGGGCGGAGTTTGGAGCCTGAGAGCTCCACCCCCACCTTGGGTAGTTGGAGGGGGTGGGGTAGGGTGGGGTCTTGCTTGCCTGAAGCTAGAGGTGGGTCTGTAGTTAGAATCCTGCGAGAGGGGCGGGCTGCCTGAGCTGAGGGTTTGTACAGGTTCCCAACGAGTCACCGGAAGGGCGTTAGCGCAGGGAGAGGGGGGGACTGGGCTTGGAAACTTTCCTCCCCGGAAAGGGAAAAAACCGAACTGGAGAAAGATATTAACATTACTGTGAAGTCAGATTCAAGAATTCAAAAAGATTTTGAATTTGAAAGACTATACTTTTTCAAACTTAAATTCCCAAACCGCATGCCTACTACCCTAAAAGAAATGGAGGGATGGACTATTTTTGAGTTTTAGGCTCACTCCAGTGCAAACTGCAGATTCTGGAATGAGATAGGCAAAACAGCTGTGCTAGATAGTCTGAGATTGTGGGGCTGACCAAGCAGTCAGCTCTGCCAGAGAGCGTGGGTTCTGTCTTGTACTGGAGGGGACTTTTACATAGTAGGAAAATGAGTCATCCAAAAAGGAGAAAGGGAAGAGAAGAAAGCAGAAACAGTAAGATGCCTTGGGAGGCAGATTACATTACGTTTCAGTCACCTTAGGCTCATGAGTCAACATTTCAGATGATTCAGCCATTCTGAGACTCAAGAAGCTTAATACTCATTGGTCTGACACGTGAAAATAAGTTATGCTCCCCAGTCCGCCTTTTGCAAAGCTGGAGAATTTAAAGTGGTTGCGGAACACATAAGAATTAAGCATCCAAAGGTATAGAGACCTTTATCTTTCTAATACAAGTTTTAAGAACACTGGCTGCAATCCTACTCTGCAGGCCTGCAGAAAGAAAGATAACCTTCGTTCAGGTTGTTCTATACCTAAGCTGCCCACTATCTAATCAATGACTACTTATGTCTACCAAGCACTTGACATGTCTGAAAATTCACACTGCATGTCCAGAATTAATACCAAAAACTTTTAAAAAACAAAAATTTCTCATTCTTCACAATGGTCATATGTTGAAAATGATACTACAGTATTCAGGAAGGATTGGATAAGAACCATTCATGAAAGCAACTCCCAAATTTTATTTAAAACGCGGTTTACATTATATTCCTATTGGATAGTGCTAGTCTACATTAATGTTTAAGAAATTTTGATTGCCATAGGGAATTGTTTATTAGTTAAACAAATTCTTAACCCCAATCAATTGATGTTACCCTACGCTTACTTTGGGAGTTAAAGAAAAGTAGTTGTGGGGAGGAATAAACAGAGCACAGATTTTTTTTTTTTAGGGCACTGAAACTATTCTGTATTATATTGTAACGCTGAAGATGTTACATTACATGGAGGGAAACCTCATGTAACTATACAATAGAAAAAAGTAAACTAATATAAACTCTGTTCTTTATTTAATGATCAATACTAGGTATTGGGATGTAGCACAGTGTTAGGTGCTTACCTAACATGTACATGGCACTGGATTTGAGCCCAGCACAATAAAAAATTTAGAATAATTATTATCAATTGGAACAAATAGAGCACATCGATATAAGATAATAAAAAGTATGCTGGTTGGGTGGACAGAAAGAGTGAATAAGAACACTATACTTAAACCTCTTCCTCTTTTCTGTAAATCTAAGAAACAAGGCTTGTAGTGCTAGTCACATCTAGTTTCAGTAATGTATAACTAAGAAGGTTTATTCATTTAAAAAAGTAAAAGTAGAGCAAGATTTCCTGGCAATGTTACTTTGGCAGATTAATTAGCAATTCGTTCAACTGTGAGCACATGAATTCCAGAGATGAACTGGCTTTCTACAAGTTTGTTTGGTTTTATTTTTCCAGAAGGATTAGCAAGAGGTATGTTGGTGTAAAATTTAGGAGCAGGAGGTTAATGCCAAATTAAAACTTTTAAATAGAACAGATTCAAAAAATAATGACTAAAATAATCATATGTAAATTCTTAGCAAAAATTGCCAAAGAACATGTCTAGCTTTCAATTAATTTTATACGCATATGAAAATATTCTAACAAAATTATGTGGTATGAATTTGTCTGTTAGTCACAGTTTAGGCGGCCCCACTCTGCTATGATTGTTCTGAAAATTCGGCTGGGGCAATAGCTCAGTAGAATAAGCACTTGCCTGGCAAGTGCAAGGTCCTGAGTTGAATCCCCAGTACCACAAAAAAACAAACAAACAAACAAACAAAAAACCATACAAGATTGTTCTGAAATTCCTAGTGGGAAGTTTCACAGTGTTTTAGCACATTGTTTGTAAATTTCTTATATGATATATCTGCTTTTATATGTCTGTTCTTACTACTGCTGAAGTAGTCTCAAGATTTTTAGCAAAAGTTTCATGAAAGAATGATTAGAGGAAAGTGGCAAGTTTACAAATTAAATAATGAGCAGTAGGGGAGCCGGGGAGATGGCTCAGTGGAATAAGTACTTCCCTGGCAAGTGCAAGGGCCTAAGTTCAATCCCCGGTTCTGCCAAAAAATAAATAAATAAATAAATAAATAATGAGCAGTACTAAGTATCAACCAATAATGTAGGCACTCTGATGCAGAATAAAAATAGAATTTGATCAATCTCAGTGATTGCTAAAAGAGTATTTGATGGATAATATAGAGTTTATCTTGTTCAGAGAATGCTCAACGAAGCACAAAGATGACAATGTTACAGCTATACTAAAATTAAAATGGCTAGCTATATACTAATATAATTAGATGTAAATATTACTCTAACAAGAAGATTTTGTGGGCACTGGAAATGGTTACAAATTCTACATCATCATCATTTAAAAATAATTCTTCAGTGAATTATATTTTTAAATGCTTTACCAGAGAAAGAAAATTAAGGTTTCCAGATGACACAAGTTACTAACTTCTCCCTGAGAACACAAATTCTAAAGTGTTAGGATCTCAAGAGTTGGAAGGCCTATGAAAGGTCAGTCTGACCAGTCACCCTCCAGTTGCAATAGTTCTCTAACAGAAGTTTTTTTTAAAGTTGGTCATTTGTGATAAATTTTGAAAAATAGAGGGGAGGCAATTACCCTACCTCAGGGCCGGCAGTACAGCTCAGCGGACTAAGCGCTTGCTTAGGTAAGTGTAGGGACCAGGGTTCGATCCCTGCTTCCGCTTGCCGCGCCGGCCCCGCCTTCGGGTGCGCTGAGCCAGCTATTGGAGTCCGGGCGTGGTGGCGCGTGCCTGTAATCCCAGCACTAGGGAGGCAGAAAGCAGGAGGATCACTATGAATGTGGGCTGCATAGTGAGACCCTGTGGACAAAAAAAAAAAAAAAAAGAAAGAAAAACCAAAAAAAATTACCCTACCTCTTCTGAGCTGGCCTTGTAACTTTCTTGAGCCAGTAAATATCCTAGAAGAGTTCCAAGCATGCCCATCGGAGCATCACAGCTTTCACTCACTCTTCTAGAATGATGACACTCTGAAAAAGCTCCATTTCATCATGCGGAAGGTCAGGTACACATGGAGAGGGACATGAACTGTCCCAGCCACTCAGCCAAACCCTTGAAATGTGAGCCCATCCAGGGCTGTCCAGCCCGTCCACAGAATCATGAAAAATAGTGAATCATGGTTGTTTAAAACTACTACCTTTCAGATAGATCATTGCATAGTAAAAATTAATTGAAATATCTAATTTTTGCTTCTATTTTTTTTAATTTATTCATACAAGAAGCACTTGCTGGGTGTGTACTCTGTACCAAGCTCTGTTCAAGACAAGGGAAATACAGCAATAAACAATGAAAAATGTGCTCATACATGTTCAGAAAAGGGAGACTCACTACTTAAGAAAATGGCCCATTTCATTTCTGTAATAATATACCTTATTGAAAATGCCTGATACGATAGCTGGTATTTGTAGACCAGGTTAAGTGGCCTTGCATCATGAGGCAGCACCTCTTGAGTTAAAAGCCTAAGGAAGGGTGTATTTTTTTTTTGTCTATATGCTGCAATACATGAGCTCCAGAGTATGTTCAGAAGTCATAGAAGAAAGATAAAAGGTGAATTCCAGACAAACCTGTTTCCAGACATTTCAACCACAGTTCTTTTACCTACTAAAAATGACTTGCCAGTTCAAGGCATTACTGAATTGTCCTCAACCTTTCTGCTCAAAATACCTTAAAAAGAAATCATATAATAGTCAAGTAAAGGTCATAATTAAAAATAAACTGGGGCTGGGGAGATGGCTCAGGGGAATAAGCACTTCCCTGGCAAGTACAAGGGCCTGAGTTCAATACCGGTTCCGCCAAAAATAAAAATAAAAATAAACCTAATCCTTGTCTTTTACCTTTCTTGGGGTCTCTTCCTTATTATTATGTCTTCTTACCCTATTTCAGTGTGTATGATTTCTCTGGTGAAATTTGTGTTGATGTAGTAAAATTTTATTTGACCTACCAAAAAATTACTTTTGATCTAGCAGCACAAATAATTTCTATGCTACCTTAGGTGATTACAGTTTTATGCATTGGCAGGCATGGAATGCATGCCTGTAATCCCAGCGCTGTGGGAGGCTGAGGCAAGAAGATTACAAGTTCAAGCCCAGGCTGGGTAATTTGATTTATGGAGACCCAGTCAAAAAATAAAAAGGAAGCCGGGCGTGGTGGCGCATGCCTGTAATCCCAGCACTCGTGAGGCTGAGGCAGGAGGATTGTTGTGAGTTCGAGACCAGCCTGAGCTACAAAGTGAGCTTAAGGCCAGCCTGAACTGCATAGTGAGACCCTGTCTCAAAAAATAAAATAAAATCAAATAAAATAATAAACAAAAAGGAAAAGGGCTGGAGGTGTCGCTCTGTGAGAAGGCACTGAGTTCAATTTCTGGTATTCCCAAAAAAGAATGGGAAAGAGAGGGAGAAGAGGAAGAAGAAGTGAAGAAGGAAAAGAAAACTAAAGTCTCCCAAATATGCATTCCAATATATAACTCACCCTTCCTGATAGCAAAAGATTAAAGTATAAAGTCTGTTGCTTTATCTTCAGTAAAAATAGAAACTAAATGGTCACACTATATTTAAAATAAGTAGCACTAATTTTTTTCTACTGAAATGTATTAGGCATCTAGGATTTGGTAGTAAAAACAAGCAAATGTACATTTCTTGATATCCAAGAATATGGAGTTTAGTTTACATAAGAATATACATATATATGATGTGCATATGTGGGAAAAAGACAAATTCCATCAGAATTTCATAAAAGTGTACTTGAGCTTTTAAGGTAGAGAAAGACAGTTTTTTTTAAAAAAAGGAAATATCTATAGAGGCAAGGAAGAATGAAACGTCTGCAAAAATTCAATATACAGAAAGATATCTGAGATAGCTAGAGACATAAGAATTGATAAAAAATAAAGATAGGTACAGACAGTAAAGGGACTCAAATATCCTGATATAGAGTGGAATCATTTTCTGCTGAGGACCAGCTTGACACAGTATAAGCAGACAATAATATTAATTGGTACAACAAGGACCAGCCAAATAGCTCAGCTGATTAAAACACCTGCAAGCAGGCCCAGAGGCAGGGTTTGATCCCCAGGGCGCGCTGAGAGGCAATTGAGCCGGGGTGTGGTGGTGCTGGCCTGTAATCCCAGCTCTTGGGAGGCTGTAAACAGGTGTATCACTATGAGTTCGATCTAGTAGTGAGACCCTGAACACCTTGTAGACCTTCCCTAAAACGCAGTAAATAAATAAATAATAAATAAATGACATTGGTACAGTGCTGGGGAGATAGCTCAGCAGTCTAAGTCCATGCCTGGCAAGCACAGGGACCAGAGTTCGATTCCTGGTACCATATTCGGTGCCATGATGCTGGCTTCCAAAAACAGGCATGGTGGTGCATCCCTGTAAACCCAGGGCTGGAGAGACTAAAAGCAGGAGGATCATTAGGAGTCTGAGCTTCATAACGAGACCAAATATATATAATATTTTTAAAAAGAAAAATTGGTACAAAATAAAGTGAGAGTCTGTCCTAGACCTACTTTACTTGTGGTGAGAGCTGCACCTGGCTTAAGGACAGGCTAATCCTTAAGCCAATGGCTAGAGCTGAGGCTAGAAAACAATCTGTGAAGTTCTGGCCTTCAAAGCAAGATTACATGGCAGCTGAAAGACTTGATTCCCACAAATTCCACCTAGCTTAAGAGTTGCAGTGAGCAGTCAAGTTACTAGTTACCATGATCTGCTCCTCTGTGCCTTTGCAAAAATGCATCGTTCTTCGGTTACTGCACCTTCACTGCACCAGCAGTCTGCCCCCATCGTTTCCTGCAACCCCCTAGTTCAGCTGCCAGTCACCTAATACAGACC